>JARYHS010013630.1:288218465-288267433 GCA_031002005.1 Vandiemenella viatica | reverse complement strand
CGAATTGCAGAAAGTTGCAATAAAGTATTTCATTTTTTTTTAACGAATTTGTTTTGTGTCTATTCCGAGTCAGCTAAGGTAGCAGGATCTATTTAGAAGAAGGAGATGTATGCAGAGTGTTCTCTTACAGCTAGCGTTCTGGCCTCGCATTCGGGAGGACTGCTGTTCGAATCCCCGTCTGGGTTTTCCATGGTTTCCCAAATCACTCCAGGCAAATGCCGGGATGCTTCCTTCAAAAGGCCATGGCCGAATTCCTTCCCATTCCTTGCCCCCCTCCCCCCATAGTTTCCCGTCTCTAAAGACCTCGCTGTTAGAGAGACGTTAAGCAGATTAAAAAAAAATGTTCTCTTCCATAAAATGCTCAGTGAAGAAACAAATAGAAAACTATAAGCTGGAAGTTGGTAGCTAATAATAATAATTACTTGTGGTCGTAATGACCTGGTAACAGAATTTCTAATGGCTGCGCATTCCGCTCATGTCGTATCTTCCTGCACCTAACCTGGGAATTCTTCCGGGTACAGGGGACCTATAGTTTAACGTAGAATTCTAACCACGGAAGCGTTCTGGCGTACTTCTCATTGCACAGCAAGCTGTGACAGAGGTGAAGGTCGGGTTAAATCCCCGACGAGACAGAGATTCGATGCCCAGTGAGGCGCCTTAACCACTGAGCCACCAGCCCGCTCAGTTGATAGCTGCTTTAATATGGAATCAGGAAAACAAGAGAGTGTTGTACTGGAACTAAACACCTGGTTGAACTAATAACAAATGAATTTTCGATCCGCTTCATTTCGTTAACTTATTTTCAGAAAACGTAATATTTGCCCAAGTGAAGCGGAATTTTTAACTGCTGACGTAAATAACTAAATATTCTCAAAATTTTTACAGACTTCTTATAATTCATAATGTTAGGTGTTGAATCAATCTTCACTTCTGAAAAATACTCGAACCAAATTACAGAAACTGCAGTACTTTAGTTTGTAGCCTGACTAATTCCTTATCTGATTTAGATTTATCAGTCTTTAAAAACCAACATTTCGATAAAATCTAATTCTAAAAGTACAATAATATTGTTTACAACCAGTTGAAGACTTCAACGCTCTGCAAATTCGGATAGTCTGCAAAGTTGTACTAATTTGTACGCGTGCTTGTTAATTTTTAATCCAACGGAAGATCTCAAATAAATGTATCTCGAGAAACCAACAAACAATTTGGCTGAGAGAAGTATTGCTTATAGGATATCACAAAGAATCCAATTTTCTGAAAACGTTCTGCTGTATATCGAAACTACCAGAAACAATTTTTAACATAAGAAAAAGGTGTTATTAAAACTGCCTTCAACTGTGATTTCAATGGGGATTATAGACTAAATGGTCCGAATCGATACTTGTACGGTACGATTTATTGATTATATTGTACTGCATATGATATTCGATATATAGTTACATGATTTCATGCCATGAACGGAGTATTACGAGGGAAAGTGGAGTGTAAAGGATAAGAGAAGCGTCATATTCTTAAGTCACACTGAAATTAAACAATGAAGAGCGATACGAAAACAGCTGGATTAAGAAAAGGAACATATGTTAATGATCAAATCTCTTCATGTTCGTAGATCGAGCACTCAACCAAACATTCAAGAAATATTAGTGTAGTGCATAGGAAGTTACGGAAGTTAAGTCCGGATACTGAGAAATCAAGAATGACAAAAGGATGAATCATTAAAATTGTGATCCTATAGAAAAAGTAAATTAAGTGAAACTGACAAAGCACTAAATGGGCATGTACGGGAACTAATGGACGAAGGTAAAGGTTTCAGCAAATGAAGCAAATAATTGACGATAACCTTTCACTGTAGGTATACCCATTCTTAGAATAAGTATGGTCATAGAATTGATTCAAATTAGTTGAGAAATTGGTAACGAGAAACAAAAAAGGGAAAACTCTACATTGCATAAGGTTGGAGACATGTGTAACAGTACGCAAATTTATTTTACGGTTTCTGCTAATAGCCAATGACAGCGCTGCCCTTGAGAGAGCGCGCGAGCCTGCGAGTCCTTTTGAAGCGCGCGTACCGTATATTACAGCTGTGGCAGGCGAGAGACGCGCTGTACAGTACATTACGAGCCATCCCGCCTCGTTTACCACACCGACAATTTAGTGAGCTGTAAAGGACGCATACGACTAGACGCAAACGCGCTTCAACCCGAGGCACTTCCGTTTCAATGTATGAGTATTTAACTACAAGAAAAAATAGACGGGTGATTAAACTGTAAAGTGTCACTCTTGTAGCAATATATATGTGGTTCTTACTTATTATTTACTGTTAATTGTTATGAGAATGAAAAAATTAGGACCCTTTAAATTAAATTCAAATAAAATTAATAGCATTTCTGCAACGATAGAGAAAAGTTTTACTTTATTTTGATATATTTAATTTGCTTATTTCCTCAAAAGTTCTTTCAAAAACTGTTGAATAAAATCTGTAATCATTTTGCGAGATATTTTCATTGAGCATTGAAAATTAACAGATGTTATATAACAAATTAACAAGGTTAGGATTATCGAGTTTCTTTCTCCGACATTCCTTGATTTTTAAGCAGTTTTTGCAGGTTTGGTATTTAGGAATTAGTACAAGCATAATTAAAATTTTAGCTTACAATTATGTATCACACATAGCACTATCATACCCTCATTTGAAATAATTAAATCAATTTGCATTATTGGAAAGATATTTTTGGATTCATAATTGTCTCTCATCGCAGCGGCAGGCAGTAACAAATTTTAACGAATGAAGAATAAGTTCGTAACGAGTCGTCCACATTTGGAGAAGATTTCAGGTATTTGGAGGATTAGGTAGGTAATTCGCGGCAGGACTTAATTAATTAATTAACGCCATAGATGAGTTTCATTACACCTAGCACAAATATCATCACTCTTCTAACCACAGTCTTGTGAATTGAGCACACTTAAAAAGTATTATGTAAAGGTATATAATGACAGGAAATGTACAAGCTATAACTTCATGATATAGCGACTGTATCAACGACAGGTTCGCAAATAGTTCCCAGATCAAAAGTAACCTGATCCAACGAGAGTACTTATTTCTTTTAGATTTCTCTCAAGGGAAAAATTTAATTTGAAATAATTGCGATGGAGCGCATGCTCTCTACACCTCCATCTTTCTCTTTTCCTCTCTCCACCTACCTTTTCCCTCTATTAATTTGAACTTTAAATTCTTCCTGTGTTTTCGGTAGATTATTCATCACTTCTCTTGGCAATTTATTCCAATCCCTTAGACCCTTCCATACAAAAGAAAATTTTCCCACACTCTTATGCTTGAAATCAAGTGCCAGCTTGTAGTCATGGTCATCTTTACCATTCCACACACCTCTCTTAATTCTTCCAACAATATCTATCCATGCCTCGTCACCAATAAACGCCTTGTACACTCCCACGACTCTCTTCACCCTCCTTCCAACGAATCCCAATCCAGCTTCTTTATCATGTTAGTTACCGATTGTGTTCTGCGCTAATTTTCAAAAACAAATCTAGCAGCCCTTCTCTGCACCCCTCCACCTCTTGTATTTGATACCCAAAATGTGGGTCTGATACTACACTACCATATTCAAGCAGTGGTCTAACCAATGTTTTGTAATCCGATTTCCTTACTTCTCTAGTACATCCTCTCATCACTCTTTCCAACAGCTGAAGGATTTTGAACCCTTTTCCTGCCACCTGACCAATGTGTCCTGCCCAGTTAAGTGTGTTAACAAATGTTATGCCAAGGTATTTACATTTCGAGTCTTAAACAATCAATTCCTTCCCCAGTTTACTATCATAATAAACCTTTAGGTGTATCTAATAAGCTGGCACTTCTTTGCATTTACCTTCATCCCACGTCGAATCACCCAGCTAAATATCCTATTTAGATCACCCTGAAGCTATTTACAGTCTTCTACCATTGGGCACTGTTATGTAACACTATTTCATCTGTAAACAATCTAACTTCTGACAGTATACCAATAACACAATCATTCATTAGAATAACGAATAGCAATGGTCCCAATACACTACCCTGTGGAACCCCCATGTTCACTTATTTTGATATTACATTTCCAACCATAAAATTTTGCTTTCTACCTTTTCAGAATTCTTCTTCCCAGCTAATCACCTTTTCATAAACTCCAATCGTTTTTATCTTATTGAGCACCATTTTGTGGCTCACTCTGTCAAATGCCTTTGAAAGATCTAGTGCTATACTATCAATTTGACCTCCCCTGTCCATTTCATCAGAAATATATTGTATACAGCCTGCTAACTGAGATTCGCATGAATATCTTTGCCTAAAGCCTTGTTGCCAACTTGAAAACCACTTACTTTCCTCACAGACACATCTGATATGGTTGCATATTAATCTTTCCATTAATTTACGTTCCACTAATGTCAAGCTCATTGGCCTACAGATTTCGACCATGTTTGTCACCCCTCCTTTATGGACCGGTACGACTAACTCACTTTTCCAGTCATCTTGTAAGCAACAAGTATCCAGACTCAATTTAAATAATGTTTCAAGATGAGGTACACATCCTGCTATCTGTAAGACATCCGTAGTAACATTATACACATCTGCCCCTTTACGCTTTTTTCGATTCCTTAGTTGCTTCATGATATCTTCATATAGAATTTAAAATTTTCTTTTTCGATTCCTTAGTTGCTTCATGATATCTTGATATAGAATTTAAAATTTTCTAATCTGTTCACTTGCAACTGTGCTGATAAGCAATTTTTCTGATAAACCTCTTACCATTGTTGAATCATAATCCCTAATGGTCTCACTGAAACTTTTACTTAATAACTCGGCCTTTTTTAAATCCTCAGTTACTTCTACCCCATCCTTACCTATAATTGTCTCAACATCCTCTTTTTCCCTCAGTTTTGTGATATAGCCGTAGCAAATTTCTAGATGCTTCCGTCAGTGGTCCTCCTGCACAATTAATATTCTTCACAAACTCATCCTTAACCATTTCTTTGAAATTATTAATTCCTTGTTTAGTTGTTTCAAGAATTTCCTACTGCCTTGCTGTCTCTTAATTCTGTTATGTTATCGTCTCACCAAACTCTTTAAACTCTTCATCTCTGTGTTGTGGTATGAAGGTTCTGTACTTCTCTTTTTGTCTTTTTGTCTTTCACCCATTTTGATTATCTCCCTGTACTTTCTCATGTCGTCTCCACTGTACTTGTGCCATTCTTCCATTTTCTGAAACTAACCCTGAGATATCTTTTCAGTTCTAAAATTTGTGCTTTTTTATTATCATGCCTATTTCCCCCTTCAATTCTGGTCACTTTTTTATTGGATCTCGTTATATCCATCAGAACTGCATTTTGATCACTTATTCCTTCAGTTTCTTGAAACCAGATAAGGTTATCAATTTAGAACAATAGTGAAAAACTACATATGGGACATACAATATTTTCATTTTACTAATTTTAGATGACGAAAGCAGAGAAACAAGTTTATCTGTATCGTTTTTGTTTTTATAGGGAATATTACAAACATACATAAACATGAAATTACGAAACTGAAGGGGTAATTTATGTGTTCAAAAGTTAAAGACTTGTGTACTTCTTTCTTGAAAGTTGCCTCTTATCTTTAGTATTACTTACATCAGCAAACGTGATAAAAAACCTTCGAAATCTTTACAATATTCTACATTTTTGCTTGGATAATTTCTTCGTTAATATCGTGTGAATTGTGGCTATTCAGTTCACTCCACAGGATTTTCAAATTTAACATCAATTCGCCTTTTGTGCATTAACTGGTCTAATTTTTGTAAAACTCCTTCCAGGGATTTACGTAATACTACTAAATAAAATAAGACAAAAATTGCATCCAGTTCTGTGCTATCGCAGAAGCAAATTCAAGAGCCAAACACTGTAACCGATTATTACGTATTATGTATCTAATCCAAGCACACAGTATAGGGTAATGTGTCAAACTAATCTTTTAGTCTTACAGAAAGCCATTACTTCGTGTAGGCAAGCCCGCTGCACAGCCTGGTAAGCGTGTCATTGCTAAGTCAGATAATACATATAGTCAGAGAGGTTTAAAGCTTTACCGTCTGATAACTAAGGGATTCCAGAATCTGCGACTCATAAAGCTATCAAACTGATAGCTGTCTAGAGACATGGCAGGGCTCCATGTTTACCTGCGAAAGAGAGTAAAAAAAACATTAAGTACAAAGTATTACAAGGAAACGCAAAGATTTATTACACCTGTAAATATGTATTGATAGTAAAATTTTCTTTTTGTCTTCTCATTATTTCCTCAAAATTTCTTTCGTTGAAAATATAAACAACAAATAATCTAATACATAAAAATGAATGTTTGTTTGATTGTTTGTTTATTCGTCTTCTATGCATTCCTGTACCCTTCAAATGATTACGATGAAACTTTGGCGAATTGTTCTGTGCCTGCCTGCGGGTTTCTGACCAAAAAACAAATCCAGAAAAACCCATCCTGTCACCCCCTATACACCCCTCAATGGTTTTCATATTTTCGATACACTAACCCACAGTTTTTATTCGATATCGATAGAAATTCGCACACATAAACTTTAAAAGAAACAGAAAAATACTGTATACATTTGTTTTTCAAAAACCCATCTGTTACCACCTTACCCCTACACCCTAAATTTTTGACAACGCTCTACATACAAATACATAGTTTTTATCATATTTTGATGGAACTCTGCATATGTATACTTTAAACAAATAGACAAATAATGTCTGCGTTTGGTTTACAAGTCATAACCCCTTTCCTCCTTTACCCACCCTTCATTTATACCGACGTCGATCATACAAACCCATAATTTTTATGCTATTTAGATAGTACTCAGCACACATGTGCTCTGAATTAGATTGGTCTGGTAGCTCAGTGGTTAAAGCTACCAAGGATATACAACTACCTAATTTTTGTATATACAGTCCTGGGATGAAACCCCCGTGGAAGCAGGAACTATTATGAGCTGGATATTTCTAATTTAATTTTTATTGCAATGTAGCGACGCTCCTGTGGCAATTTACCCTCACACCCATCTTCCCCCTTTCCTCCAACCACCTACGTACACCCTCTACAAATTTCAACTTTAACATAATGACCTACGCCGAGACGTTCAGTGGTTGGGATTCCATGTCATGTATAATAATAGTAGTAATAATAAGAGAACGGTCTGGAAGCTCAGTGGTTAACGGGTTTATTTTCGAAAGTTCTCAGACTTAGATCACGGTGGAAGTTGAAGCTTTTAATTGTGGTATTTGATGACATGAGGTACGCCAGATCCGTGGTTTGTTTCCACTTTGTACTGTAAGCCCAAGAGGAAAAGATGTTGCCGTCCTACCAGTGACACTATAGCTTATTACTCCTTTGGGATAATTTAGCCAACCTTCATTATGTGGACTAGGTTAGAATTTTAATTTTTTTTAACAAACTGAATAATATTGTCTATATTTGGTTTGCAAAAAGAAACCACTTTTCTTATTACCCCTCCCCCTCACTTTAATTTTTGCCCATATTGTTCATACAAATCCACAGTTTTTAATCCAACTTTGATAGTACTTGCCACAAAATGGTCTGTAGCTGAATAGATAACGCGATTACTTACGGAATTTTCTCTATTAGGCCGCAGTTTCAAATTCGGGAGGAAGCAGGAATATTTAGGAGTTGCATTTGACTATCTGAGCGACGGCAGGAAGTTTCGTGGTTTCCACATTCAACTGCAGGTCCCAGAAGAAAGGAACTGACCGTCCTGCCTCTGACACAATGGATTAGTACACCTCCTTCAGGGAGAATTCAACCCTTCGGGTTATGGACCAAGTTAGTTTCTTTACTTTAAAGCAAAGAGAAAAATACTGTCTACATTTGTTTTACAGAAAGCTAATCCCTCTCCTTGTTTACCCTCCTTAATTTCTGCAAATGTTCTTTATACGAACCCACTCTTTGTATCCGATTTCTATGGAACTTTGTACACGTTTACTTTAAAACGATGAGAAAAATATTTCCCACTTTGATTTACAAAAATCCACCACTCTCCCTTATGCAAAATTTACACTTGTAACTATTCAGTCTTTTTGCAAATATCTCGAAAGGGGTAGGGGAATAATCAAAGTGGATAGGGATAAGAGTGATATTCTGACAGTCCTTAACATTTCCTGTCAAACGGCGTTGGATTGATTCCGACCGTACAGTTGCCGACCAAGAAATTCAATCTTGAAATTTAAAATCTATAGTTTTTATCCGAACCTGAAGGAACTTTGTGCACAGATATTTTAAAGTAAATGAAAAATCATTATTAAATTTCGTTTACAAAACTGGACTCGCTCTTCCCCTTCTCCCCTCTTAATACTAATTTATACAAGAAACTTTTCAGTTTTTTGCATCGGTAGGAAATGTGGATGCTCGTAGAGGATTTTTATTACAATCCGATCAAAAGCGATTAAACCTTAGAACTTTCATAACCAATAGCCGAGAAACGCTGTAGACAGTATTTTTCTCTTTGGGAGCATACTAAGCAATTGATTGTATACAACTCTTAAAAATTCCTACTTCTAGCGGAATTTGAAGCTGAGACCAGACCTAAAAATGTTTGAAATAAAGAGCTTTAACAACTGAACTACTACAGTGCTTTGTTTAAATACAGGTGAGGTAAGTACTATCAAATTGGATAAAAACCATGGGCCTGTTTTTGCAGAAAACGAAAAACGAAAAATATGTTTTTTTTTTTTTTTTTTTTTTTTTTTTTTTTTTTTTTTTTTAAATAAAGGCATTTGGCAACGGAGGCCATACAGCCAGCTCAATGTAATTATTATAGCTTTCAGTGTGTAAGTCGTCATCCAGTATATATATCTTGTATTTTTCCAATGTATGGACGCCACAAGACGGACAGGACATTCATACAGAGACACAACACTTAAACACCCATGCCCGCGGCCGGATGCGAACCGGCGGCCTCCGGCACGCGGAGCTAACACTCTAGTCCCTACGCTACCGAGGCCGGCGACCATATATGTTGTGTATCTCAAAATACTAAATAAAATTTTCAATATTAATTTAATTCATAAAAATCATTGTTTTCCGTTTATTTAGAGGTTGCGAAGTACTGGGCTAAGTGTGTTTAAGGTTGTTGATTTGCACAATGTATTTAACTGTGTATTTTGATGTTTGTGATACGAGAATAATAATAATTTTGAAAATATAAATGTGTCTTTTGTATATGCGTGCCCACTTAAAAAAGAAAAAGAGGCATTGCAACGCCCGCCGGGAGAAGTTAGTCATTTATATTTTTGTTTCAGAATAAAACTAAATTGATAGAGATTAGGTTAAATCGTGAAACAGAAGTCCAACTTTTTTAAATGAAGAATTACAAAATCCTATCAATTATATTCCTGCAAATCAATAAATTACCAACAAAAATGATGCTGCAAAACAATTTAAAAAAAAAAACTAGGGGGTGGGATAGGACCTTTTCAGATATGTTTGTTGTTAAAGCTACACAATGTGATGACTCAGCCAACTACCACGAACTAAAATTCCATATAATACTAATTAATTACCTAACAAAATTTTACGATCTCTGAGGGAATATGAACAGTTAAATATATTATTAGCTACTGCAATCATTGTTAAATAAGTAGAGATAACCATCCAGTTTGTAGTAATCCAATAAAACATTTGAACCATCAGAATGGAATGTAAAGCAATATAAGCATTTTTTCAGTTTTAAGTACCACATTACCGATTATAAAAGCCTACAGGAACATTTAGGAAGTATTTTTCTTTCGCGATTTCGTAGAAATTTTAACTAATCACTTTACGACACAATTCCTGCATATACTAGTTGTTTCTATTGATAATTTTCGATTTTTTTTGGGGTATTACCCGTCTGGAGTAATTTACAACGTGGATTATTAATTGAAGAATTTACAGTCCGATATTTATCATTCATATTACCCCAGACACATACAGAAATGACAAAAGCAAGCCTATAGAAGTGCTTTCAAATTTTTGTGCATCGCCAACACTGAGGAACCAACGTCGCCTTGCATAACGCTGGTACAGTTATACTTTAGGAAAACTGTATGAAATACAGATGTTATGAACGACGCAACTTGCTCTTTCGTGGCAATTATTTTACTATTATGTTCAGAGATTTTTCCATTGGTGGGAGAGGAGATGAATTTGAGGCATTATGGACCATCGACACCGACGTGATTAAAGTAGTCCTGAATTGATTGTTTTGCGCTCTTTCACTTGATATATAGTCAACCTAACGATAATACAGTTAGATTTATGTCTATCAAACTGGAGCTGGCAGGAGGAGGCTGATAAGAGGAAATGAGATAATAGAGGATACTGCCATAGACGATTACGGAGCAGTCGTTAAGAATGACGGAATGATTTTTGCTTCCCTTTGCTCTCTATTATAATGTTCCATGGTGGTAAATATCTAAAAATCTATTCTGCGTTCACATAGTCAGCAAGTGAAGGGTGGAGTGTATAAGGAACGAGCGATTGTCGGTTGCTTCATAGAGAGAAGCAAGCATTGTCGTGGAGACTAACTAGATCAAGCACCTATCCCAGTGGAATTTGATATTTTCATATTCTTTCAAATTTGGAAAGAAGAGCACCGAAATGATTATTTTTCAGACTAGTTAAAATATGATATACCCATCGCATCACTTTATTTCACATCATTGCAGTACACTTTATACGCATATATAAATCCATTAGACAACAATAACAGGTAAACTCTACATTAAGCACATTACAGTGCCAAGTGTCATGGAAATGTGTTTTTTATTCTCTGCTCTTAGCAAGCAGTAGTGAAGATTGCTGTTGCATGAGTCACAATAAAGGTTACGACAGGATACTTGCTCCGTACAGTTAAAATTGGGTAAAAAGATTATTCTTACCCTGTGTTTATGCGACTTTTTTCTGTAGGCTGTTGCTTGTTACTTTCACAATAGTCGGAAGAGATGACAGCGTTACAACGATTGAGAGACGAATTGCTTGCTTACCAACTCATGCCGTGGCAAAAGATAATATTTTATCGACCTCCTCTCCTGGGGTAACACAAGTAATTCTCACTAAATAACTAAATAAGTCAACTATTAACTAAGTTCCAAAAGTTAGTCGGAGCCCGACGTGCAAGACACAGCACCTCCGAAATGTTTGGGAAATCTAGGAATCCATTCGCAACAATGACATGGTAACGCTGAGAGTACCTCATGAACTGTACTGCACTGATGAGCCAGAACATTATGACCACCTAGACATCTACCTAATAGTCGGTATGTCCGCCTATCGCCCGGATAACAGTGATGACGCGTCTTGGTATGGAAGCAATGAACCCTTGGTAGGTAGTTGGAGGAAGTTGGCACCACATCTGCACACACAATGCACCTAATTCCCAGGGAGCGGGGCGATGAGCTCTGACGCCACGTTCAATCACATCTCAAATGTGTTCGATCGGGATCAGATCTGGCGACTTGGAGGACCAGCACATCAATTGCAACTCACCACTGTGTTCCTCGAACCACTCCATCACACTCCTGGCCTTGTGACATGGCGCATTATCTTGTTGAAAAATGCCACTGCCTTTGGGAAACATGGTCACACGAAGGGGTGAACGTGGTCTACAACCAGTGTACGATACTCATTGGCCGTCATGGTGCCTTTCACACTGTACACTGGACCCATAGATACCCAAGTGAATGTTCCCCAATGTGTCTGACGCAGCTTGTCTCCGTATCACAGTACTGATGTCAATAAGCTGTTCCGATGGAAAACCACGGATTCGCACCCTCCCATCACCATGATGAAGAAGTTATCGGCATTCATCAGACCATGAAACGCTCTGCCACTGCGCCAACGTACAGTGACTATGGTCACGCGCCCATTTCAATCGTAGTTGTTGATGTCGCCGTGTTAGCATTGGGACATGTATGGGTCGTCGGCTGCGTAGACCAATTGTCGCGAGTGTTCGATGCACTGTGTGTTCAGACACACTTGCACTCTGCACCACATTAAAGTCTGATGTTAGTTCCGCCACAGTTCGCCGTCTGTCCTGTTTTAACAGTCTGCCCAGCCTACGATGCCCGACATTTGTAATGAGGGGTGGCCGCCCAACACCTCGACGTTTGGACGTGGTATCACCTTGTTTTCGCCACTTGTTGAAGACACTCACCACAGCATTCCTCGAACACCCGACAAGTCGTACAATCTCTGAAATGCTCGTGTCGAGCCTCCGGGCCATCACAATCTGCCTTCGGCCAAATTCGGACAGATCACGCGCCTTCCCCATTCTAAACACGGATAGCACGCTCACTGATACTACGTGCACCGTGCGTGTGTCTGACTAGCAGTCATTCCTCGTCAGGTGACGCTACTATCGCCTGGACGGGTTTATATCGATAGTAGATAGGTGGTCACAGTGTTCTCGCTGATCATATTATCTCACACTTGGGTCATTGCAGTGAGTAGTCACTTACTTCTGCTGAATAATCGAGACTTGCGATGGAAAAGAGATGCGTTCGTATCAACAAACGACTTTGCGTGTACTGAAAGCCACATTCATTGAAGAACTCACTAGGATTCAGTGCATGTAGCGGCAGCGGAAAATGGAATCGGCTGTCTTCATTCACACTACAGCGTTGAAGACAGTTGCTAAGCTAGCTAGTTATATGGTCAAATGCTTTTGACCCTACATGACTAAAAGAATATTGATTCATCCAGCGAACGTTTCCAGCTAGTCGGACAGTTGTAGCTTAAACCGCTTGATGCAGTAGATCCAACTTTTAAACATGACTATTATGATGGCATAATAATGTGGAGATTATTTACTTGGTATCAATTTGATCCTCTGGTCGAAATGAACCAATCCATACAGCGATATCGCTAAATTCAGCTGCTTTGGTACCAGCTGCAGCCCTTCATGAGATTCACGTGTCCTGACCGCTACGGTAATGATAATGCCCTGTCAGAGGACCCAGAATATACACGACTGGTTTCAGGAGCATTCTGCATTAATCCTGCACATAAATTGGCCACCCAGGTCGACAGACATATTCCAGATACGATCGACAGAGCTGCTTGTGCACAAGGTCCGGCAATTACTTAAACCAGCCAATTATGGTCGACTATTGAGACAGCATGACCCTCCACTCGCAGCTGCCGACTAGCAGTCCATGGCACTTCCAGCTAAAGGAAACACTGTCAGAAGAATGTTACAACAATATCCGGCGTGTTGGTGGAAAACAGTCTGCGATATCAAAGCGTAAGGTTTTCGGAAAGCTAGGTTAATCACAGAGAGCAAAATACGCATTTACTTGCATTGTAAAACGCAATTGGTTTCGCAGTCATATTCACTTAGTAAGTGTATAAACACTGTGTTGATTAAATTTCAGTTGATTACGAGAATTACGTAACCAGAATTAAAACAAAGTGTATTAAAGCACTGGAATTTCATTGTTTCCCACCGTGTCAGCTGGAACAATTTATTCGTACACCAAAGTTTCGTTATTGGATGCGTGTGTATTTTGAATTTATTTGGTGCAAGCAGTGCTGATATTATTAATACCTTGAAAAAATGAAATGATTTAAGTATAACAAAACAATAGTGACGACACTTAGATATCTAGGGATGCAAGATAATGTCAATATCAATAAATACATCCATATTTATATCGATGCCAGAAAAATATCGATAATATCGGCCGCATCATATCGATATTTTCTGACATTTGTATATATTGTTTTACAAATTAGAAATATGTATGTAAATCAAGTAATAAATTTGAGGTAGTTTATTGAAAAAATAGGTCTGCAAATTTTAAGCGTCAACACATCCTGAAAACGTAGTTTGCTTAATCTTTTCCGATGAAGTCCGTTCCTAGTTAGAGTGATAGTGGTTCTGGTTGTGAGAAAAGGCGTTCAGAAGTTACCGACGAGGCTACTTTGAGTAAATGATTAATGGCAATTTTGAACATATCTTAATCCAACTAGTATACCAATCATGATTGATTTCAATTTAATTTTCCAGCAAAAAATGTACCGTAATTTCCAAATACTCTGCGTTCTTCTATACGTAACAAACAAAGAAAAAAAAAAAAAAAAAAAAGCTTCACACTTTTCAACGCCTCCTTCACAACGTCGTTCGAAAGTTTTTCATAATTTTCATCAATTTTTATTTTGATAGTTCCACGAAAAAGGACTTTGTATAATGGTGCTAAGTACTTCATTAAAACATAAAACCTTTGCCTTCAACTGCATTAAAAGTTCTATTATCAACACTGATGAAATATGCAATTGTATGGGTCGAGCGGTCATATTTTTTACCCCCTTCAGAATATTTTTTAATACGTTCCAGAGAGAAACAAGAACTAACGAACGAAAACTTAACGCAACATATTAAATAATAAAACGGTGAACGTAAATGAATGGAGAACCAATAACGCGCAGAAAACGGAGTGGAATCACAGAGTAGCAATTTTAATGCAGCAAAACAAGTAATTCATAAAAATGCATATTAAACAGCAAGAGCGTAAATAAAATGAAGTGTGTAATAAAAGTAGATGGAATTTAAAGTGTTACTAGTAATATACCAACACGTATCAACGAAACTGATTACGAAGAGTAACAACCCCAATCTTTTCAAGATGAAACAAATTTCCATTCTTGACGAAAGAAGAGGCATGACTTAAAAAAATCAGAAGTACTAGAAGGAGTTAAAGGTGCAGCCATATTGCAATCTATAAACCTGAACATCGAATTTGAGGGTAACAAACTCTCTAGCAGAAGGAAGGAAAATCCATTGTTGTAAATCTGTGAGTGACAGGAAAATGTCAGACCCAACAACCTTTCAAAAGCAGAAGTTCAGAACAAAGGATTTAAAAACTGCTATATTTTACATACTTAGAGGATACGTTTTTGCGATGGAAAATGCTCTGACGTAAAAATATGCGAAGATTCAATAAAAAATGAAGAAAAATAATAATAGGTAGTTAAACAAGATATCTGATATCTGGGTGTACGTTATAGACGTTCACTATGGAAAGTGTTATCCTCCATAGTAACGTACCGGGGTGGCGGGTTCCTGATATCTTCCTAATTGTGACAGTGCTCGTAAGTACAGTGTTGTAAGAGGCCATTTTGAAGACCATTACTATTTGGGGAATTATAGGAATATTCAGTCGTCGAGCTATCGGCAATCGGCGATCATTGACAATGCTCGAGCGCGGTCAGCATTGACCAGACAGGAATCTGCACGCTTGCAGTCAGCACCTTAGAGTGCAGTCCCCTTCATAATTGTAGGTCAGCCAAGGTGGCTTGGGTAGTACAAGCGATGAAGTAGTGTCTTTATTGTCGGGCAGTCGGCGAGGGTAGTCGAGCATACTTCGATAGCCACCTGTTAGGAGCCTGCCACCCTCCTATGCATCTCGTATCCGGGGCGACCATCTGCCTAACAATTAACTATTACAGTTCAGGGCTTAGATAAGTTGGTGATAGTTGGAATCCACTTTGCGGTACGCTATAAACTGTACTACTCCGTGTTAGAAGTCAATAAACTGTTCAATTGCAAGTGTTGCATTCTTCATGTAGTAAGAACTTATATCAATTTCTAAACTACGGTCTGTGGCCGTCAATCCACAGTGGTGTCAAGCATTAGCCCAAACAGTCCAATGGTAAGATTCTAGTGGTGCTGCCAGAAAAACAGAAGAGACGCTTCGAGCAAAACTGTAATTCCCTAAGGTTAGTTCGTCAGCACACCTATCCACACACACGCTCACTAGCCTTGGCCAATCAGCCCCTGACAAAGTGGCGTCATCGTGGGATTTCGGCGTAGTACCGATGTTTTGGAACATCAGTGTGGATAGAGTCTGACGAATTAGCAAGAAGAAAGCGATCACCGTCTGAAGAGGAAGACGGGGGGTGGCAGGAAGACAGGTGGCTGGATCAACACATGGCTTGGAAGATGAACGCGGGAGGCGCGGCGTCAGCACGCGGCTGGAGACATCGGACGGCGGGTTCAACGCACGAGCGACGGCGGAACGCAGCGCGGATCAACACGCGGAGCGGATCGCGGCGGCGCGAGTCAACACGTTGCAGCAGGTGCCATGGGACGGTCTTCAGACGTCGCCAGCGACGGTGGCTGTGGCGGCGACGACGGCGACGATAACAAGACATTAGGGGTGAGTGGACCTCAATTTTTATTGTAACTATGGCAGCGAGTTAATCTACAACAGTAATCGGGCATCTTGGATTTGCAGACGCGGGTGAGCGGAGTTATAATGGTGAGTTAAGCGGGGTTGCTTTTTGCTTGTAAAGGCACGTTTTCTGCCAGATATATCTTTAAGTGAGACAAAAATATTTTCAGAGGCCATAGCAGCGGCGGTGTTTATGAACAGATTGAAACGAGTTCTCCAGGTGAGTTTAGAATTTAATCTAGAAGGCAGAAATTAATGTTAAGAAACATCCAGATGCTACTGAGCGGGATATGAAGTTTCGAAAGAGGGTGCTAGGCAAATACTAGTCAAATTAGTAATGGATGAATTTAAGAATTATGAGAATGACTATTACCGGGGAAAAGTGAAACCGGTTGTGTCAATGTAAGTGTGGCAGGAAAGCCAATATGATAAAGTGAAGCGGAATATTTTGCGGTAAAAGGCTGCAAGGGACCGACCGATCCAGACCCAATATACAAATGTGTGACGAGTTGCGTCATTTTGGGGGCCAACATTTCTGATAACTCACAGGTACAGCCCAAGAAGTTAACCTGGTGAGGATGTAGGCGCTCCTTTCCACCCATTTGCATTTAAGTAATGCCGGTAACTTGAAGCCGGGACAAGCAGATTGGGGTGGGTTGTTATGGCTAAAAGCCTGGATTAATGATAAATATTGGGGAAAAGAGAGAGTGATATCTCTTAGTGGGTTCTGGTGCGCAATTCTTCATTGTTGTAAAGTTGTTTGCAGAGTGGAAAAATTAGAGCCACTAGTCTGCTGGTTACCGGTCTAGGCCGGGGAAATGTTAAAGTGTTAGAGGTATATACTGCTGGTGTAGTATGTTCAGAGCAACCGTTCAGGCGGTTCCTTATTTAAACAGAGCTTACAGTAGGATATAGGAATAAATTTTATACAGAAATATGGTGCAGTCGTAGACGTGCGAAACGTGCAGTTGTTAATAGGACCACGCGAGTGGACACTTTCGGCTGACGTTCTAAGACTTCTCACGTGTTCAGGTTGAGGAGCAGACGTGTTCCCACCGCTATACGAATACACATAAGTCAATCGTACGTGCTAACATTGCATAGTATATTCTGAAATCATATTCAAGTACATCTAACGGAAATTTTTGTAAAAGTATTCAATTGTGTTAGTGAAGACGCTCAATGACACGCGATGGTTAGACGCAAGTAGAGTGTATATAAAACGGAAGTATTTGCCATAGCAAAGTAAAACATAATACATGGAATGGTTGGACTATACTAGAGTAAATGTATATCGACGTATCTGCTACATCAAATTTAACACTTATCTGAATGCACGCAATGGTTGAACTCAACAGGAATGAATAAAAAAATAAACAAAAAAAAAAAAAACAAATAAAAACGTACTTGCCATATGAAATTAGTAAACGGTGTGTAATCGAACGCGAAGTCTGAAGATATGCACGGATAAAATCCTAAATTATTACGGTAACTAGAATAGAATCGGAACTCATAATTTTGAAGAATAAGAATAATTTTAAATGATTAGTAATACTGTACAACTCTGGTGTTTCAGTTAGGGAAAATATAGCCTCAGTGGCTTGTCTCTCATGTGTCCACAGTAATAATACGTACTCACTTAAATGTAAGGAGTCAAACTGTGTGCCACATGTTAGAATATCTAGAGCACCAAGTGTATTATAAAATGGGTGATGTAAAAAAAAAAATCCGGACAGCGTTGGAAATTGGCGAACTCTGATTGTCTGGGCAACATCAAGGTGTACACTCGTCAATCGAGTTAAAAAGGCAAAATGCGAGTGCAGTCATTGGGAAAAGGAGTCATGAACCTTTTCTTGCGACACAATACGTACTCAAAAGCTTACCGTCAACTCCGTACGCTTATGGAAACAAACTTACATTCATCCCTTACCAACAGATCCAAGTTACAGACATAACCATTATGTGAACCTCATTAGTCATAAATGCAATTGGTTTACAAACCTAATCATTTTGCCAAACCTACATCCATGTTACATGTCTTTTAAAATCTGTACATTCAAAATAGTTTGGTGAATCAGTTAATAGTCGATGTGTGATCGCAAATAAAATTGTAGTATACAGAAGTCATCACTAAGTGGCGTTATCTAGGTTAGTTAAGTATTAGAAAACGGAGAACTACGTATAACGAACAGAAAGAAAACGAAATTTCAATCTGAGAGAGACTGGTGAGTTAGGAGCCAGTAATACGATGTGCAATTCCAAATTAATAATTAATCGGAAGCGGAGAACGTAATCTATAACAAGATATTGGTAAATCAAACAATACTTATCTAACATAACAACAACAAAAAAGGGGTCTGGAGCAAAAAACACTCTTTGTTTGGTTTTAAGTCGATAAGTTTTCGTAAATAACATTTCTTGAAGTATGTCACTGAATAGAAAAGCTAATCACTTTCTATATAAAAACTACGTACGTGTGCTAACTCCACAAATAATTCTTGGAGCATGTTTTCCTCATTTAAATACCTTTTGTACTTGTGAGGAGTTTCACCAAAATGAGATGCCATAAGTGAATCATAAATCAAAATATGCAAAATATATCAACTTCTTGTCTCTATAACAGCTGTTATATGCAATGCAAATGTTTCAGAATTAAGTTTTGACTATTGGTAATTGTTGTATGATATAAGAGCGCGTAAGAGTAACATAACTGTAACGTAAGTAAATCAAACAGCTAATAAAAATAAGTCTATAAATAGGAGATAGTATTAGGAAGTACGGAACTCCACAAAAATTATAACGGAATAATATTTAAAGGAAAATATCAAGGGTTGTATGAATATTCTTCTCATTTTAAAATTGTCACTAATCTGGGTGATTAAACACACAGAGCGTAATCACAGCATAAGTATTATACTAAGTAAGTCTGATTAGTTGTTAGATAGTAAGCAGATTGCACTACTAAGGAGAATTCATCTATTTGTTTCAGAGATAAATTGTAGTATTTACCTTGCATGAACAACCTAAGTTTGAAAATTTGTTGCTAATTATTGGAAATTATTTGTACATTATCAAGTTTTGCAGTGATAAATACTGTCAAACCTAGACTTTTGAAAGGTAATTCACCAAGCTAAGGGAAAAATCGTGTAAATTCTGTATTATCATTAGCAGTTGCATGACATTAGTAACGGACAGACTCACGAAAATGGTAACCAATATTTTTCAAGCATTACTGGTGAATCAAAAATTGCTGTTTTCAGTTAAAGAAATTATTATACGCAACAATCAAGAAGAGGGTAAACTCAGTAAATCAGAACTTGTATGGAATTCAAACGTCAAAAGAAGGGAAATACATAACTTACATTATAATCTCCGCAGCCCAGCAACGGCCAAAACTTTAATAAATTAATTCATACCATTTGCGAGAAAGTATATGTGCTCATAAATTGCATGCAGGCACATGGTTTTTAATTCAATAGTGATATTCGGGAATTTGAGAAACTGCCTTCAGCAGGATATGAACCGTTTTCTTCATGTTTAAAGGTCAAAATGGATCCCATGTTAACCGTATTTGCAGTTTGTCCGGTTAATTCGCTGTCGTAGATCCCCCATTGAGGCCACCTATCCCCTTTGTCAAAATTATGTATAGTTTAGTTTTAAGACAAGGTACTGTCGGAAGTATTATTTTGCAGATAGCCGTTACGGCGAGCGGCCAGACCACGGCCAGTGACGCGCAGCGTAACCTGATATGCCGAGTCGACTGGTGCAACGCGGCAAGATTGGCGCAATGCTTGGAACACCTAAGTATCGCAAACAGAACTGTTAATAATTTTAGTGTAGAACCAATTTAGTAATAAGAACGGGAATCAGTTTGTCACTAAAATATATCAGCAGTATATGACAAATAGTAATTACATGTAATGTATTTCTTTTGCACAAAACATATTTCTGTTCATGGGACTTAGAACTACCATACAATCACAGTCACGGCAGACTAAGCAGTTTAATGATTTCCCGAAATTAAAAAAAGAAGAAATACCAAATTAGTAAATCATGACAATTTCGACACTTGTGACGTATTGTCAGCTTAAATTCACTTCTTGATGATTAGCTAATACAGATACTAATAAAACAAATGAGGTTCAAGCCTTAATATAAGGTTGGAGGGATAGTGAGCAGTAAAAATAATGAATTGTTAACGGAATGATGTTTTACAATGTCCTAGACTATATTTATTGTACTACGACTAATTATAAGCAGGTGGATGAGAGAACCACATGTTAATTTAATGTTCACACGAGACCTATCTAAGTTTTATCATACTACTGACGTAAGCATTGTCTGGTAGACTAAAATCTTTAAAATTGTTAACGTAATCATAGACTCATCGAATTTTGGGTAGAGCAATATGTCAATTGTGGATTACTTTGAATCATGCCACTCAGTAAGAACCACAGGTCTTAAGTATTAAATTAAACGTAGTAATTTAAGCAACTGTAAAAATTTGCGGCAATCACTTGTTCCTTTCATCTACTTCTCTAACAATCATGTTTTACAGAAACTTTGCTGAACACTTGTCAAGAGAAACAGTAAGCATATATATAGGATAATCCGTAATAATTAACTTATTATTTTGTTGAATCACACCATAGAGACAATTACTTGTCTGATGATTCATGCAAAAGTTAATTCTAGAAACATAATTCTTTCAAAATTAAGGCACCCTGAAGAATGCGATAATGTGTAAAATAGTAAACAAAGATTTTATCGATCATTCCTAAGCTGAATAATTAATTTAATCTATCAGAAGCAGTATACCACAGTTCATAATTAGAATACCTTTGAAAGCAGAACAAAATATTTGCAAACTGAGCAAGATGTGATTAAATTAATCCAAGTATCGAATCATTATAACGATCTTAGTTTAAGTATGACTTATTGTAATTAGTTTGTACCGGAAAAAATAAGGCAGACAAAACACTGTTAATATCACGATACCAAACGTTACGCAGATAGTAGTAGCTATGCCGAACTCAAATTAAATGGCACATATTGAAAATGACCATACCCATCTACTCCATAAATTATATTTGTATGACTGTTTTATTGTTCCTATGTTACAAAATTCTAATTGACTTTGTTTATCTTCAGGCTTGGGCGACCACCTACAACAGAATTAAAAAATAAATATTTAAAATTGTTGCAATATTTTTGTGAGCTTCAAAGTGGAAATCCAACTATGTCGCATATTGTACTTTCCGGCATTGTGGAAAATGTCTTGTTCTAATGGGGGAGGAATGTAAGAGGCTATTTTGAAGACCATTACTATTTGGGGAATTATAGGAATATTCAGTCGTCGAGCTATCGGCAATCGGTGATCATTGACAATGCTGAGCGCGGTCGAGCATTGACCAGACAGGAATCTGCACGCTTGCAGTCAGCACCTTAGAGTGCAGTCCCCTTCATAATTGTAGGTCAGCCAAGGTGGCTTGGGTAGTACAAGCGATGAAGTAGTGTCTTTATTGTCGGGCAGTCGGCGAGGGTAGTCGAGCATACTTCGATAGCCACCTGTTAGGAGCCTGCCACCCTCCTATGCATCTCGTATCCGGGGCGACCATCTGCCTAACAATTAACTATTACAGTTCAGGGCTTAGATAAGTTGGTGATAGTTGGAATCCACTTTGCGGTACGCTATAAACTGTACTACTCCGTGTTAGAAGTCAATAAACTGTTCAATTGCAAGTGTTGCATTCTTCATGTAGTAAGAACTTATATCAATTTCTAAACTACGGTCTGTGGCCGTCAATCCACAGTGGTGTCAAGCATTAGCCCAAACAGTCCAATGGTAAGATTCTAGTGGTGCTGCCAGAAGAACAGAAGAGACGCTTCGAGCAGAACTGTAATTCCCTAAGGTTAGTTTTTTTTTTATTATTTTATTTTATTTTTGGTTTCTGGTCAATCGACCATTTCACCAACCTTTAATTTACATTTGATCTTATACATTGATTTATCATAAATTGATTCTATTAGATAGTGTGTTTACCTTATTTTACATTAGTTACCAATTTACAATATTGTCGCCTTTTTCTTGCTTTACAAACTTGATTTTCTCCAGTAGTTTTCTTCGTTGAGAGTTGATCTTCATGTGTTTGTGTATCCGTTTGTAGGTCTCTAGTAGAGTGGTGTTTCTTGCATATTTTTTGTTTCTTCTCTCTTTTGTCTTCTCCGGCAGTTGGTTTTGTCTTCTGTGAGCCTGTGGTGTCGTGTTGACTATATCGTTATTTGTGCGTCTTGTAAGAATCTTGCTAGTGTCTGGTATATCTTGATTTGGTTTGTAGACAGCAGGCATTGTATCGATGTAGGGAGGGGTACTTGCATCGCTGCTAATTTGCTGATTAGGGTGGCGCGTGGGAGATTATGTTTGCTGCATTTGAAAATAATATGGTTGAGGTCTGAGATTTCCTCCCCGTCTGCTTCGCATCGTGGAGAGTCCAATACTTTTATCCTATGTAGGTGGCTGGGGAAGGCTCCGTGGCCTAACCTCATTCGTATTAATGATGTTGTGAGATGCCTTTTGGATTTAAAGTTCTGGAACCAGGTGTTCTTCATGACTGTTGGTTGGATTGTGGCGTAGTGAGAGCCCTTGTGCAGTGACGATGTTTTCCAGTAGTCTTGTAGATCTTCGTAGGCTTTTTGCTTGACGCGGGGGAGGAAGTCCGTGTAAGGAAGCGGAAGTGCCAGCATCATCCCCTCCTTGGCTCCCTGTTTGGCTAAGGCGTCCGCTCGTTCGTTATACAGTAAGTCCTGCGTGTCCTTTGATCCACATATACTTTATGTCTGGGGTTTGTGTAGACAGTGTCATTTCAATTAAGTCCATTATATATTTGTTACTATTAAGGTTCCACTGTGGGTTTTGTAATCTTTGTAGGGTGCTTCTGGAGTCGGAGAGGATTAATATTTTTTTAAACTTTTGTTCCATTCCGTATTTTAAGGCTTCTTTAATGGCGATGATTTCGGCGGTATAAATTGAGGCTTCACAGGGGAAGAGCGAAGCAGGCTCCTTGGTTGGTACTGGGGCAGTAGTACGCGCTAGCCTAACTTGGTGTTTGGTCTTGGACCCGTCGGTGTAGATTTGTGTGTAGCCCGGCCAGGTCATTGATAGAAGCATCGACGCTGCTTGATGGTTAAGGTGAGGGGGAAGTATATAAGTGCTGAGAGTTGGAATGGAGCATTCGAACGGTTTCGTGAATATAGGTAGGGCTGATTCTTTCGTTGTGAGAGGTTCTATGAATCTGAGTTTGTAATGGCTGTAAACTAGAAGCGGGCATCGTGGGGTCTTTTCCCTTCAAACGGCCCCATTATATTACTTAAGGTTTGAAGTTTCGATCGTAAGATGTGGTGGGAATAAGAGTAACGTTGGAGAAGATATTTGTCTGCCCGGAGCTGGCGTTGAAGATCTAGAGGAAATTCAGCAGTCTCGATCAATAGGGCGTTTGTAGGGGTTGTTCTCATTGCTCCGACGCAGATGCGGAGTGCTCGGAATTGTATCTGGTCTAGCTTACGTAGAGTTTGCTGAGAGGCGTTGCCGTAGACGATGCTGCCATATTCGAGATGAGGTCTTATTAGTGATCTGTAGAGCTGTAGACAGGTGGCCGGGTCTGCTCCCCACCATGTATGTGCGACTGAGCGCAGTATGTTGAGTGCACCGCTGGTTCTAGTTGTTATGTGTTCTACCTGGGGTTTCCAGGAGAGCCTGCTGTCTAATGTTAATCCGAGAAATTTGACTGTTGCGCGGACGGGGAAGGTGCATTGTCCCAGTTGAATTTGTTCTTGCAGGAGAGGATTTTTCCTACGAGTGAACAGTACTGCCGTTGATTTTTGAGGGGCTAGATGTAGGCCATGTTGGTGTAACCATGTTGTGAGTTTTTCCACGGCTTCCGAGATCCATCTGCGAATCAACTCGAACCATGTAGCGTATATATAGATGCATAAGTCATCAGCGAATTGTAAGGTCTTGATGTGGGGTCCTAAGATGTTCTCCAGATCGCAGGTGTATATGATGTATAGTAGGGGGCTAAGTATTGAGCCTTGAGGGATACCTCGGTTGACGAGATATGGGCCTACTAGTAGCGTTGTTCTTTTCTCGGAGGTATATTGTGCGTTGGTAGAAAGCTAAGTAAATACCGTTAAGGACGAAAGTCGGGATGCCCTTTGCTTGAAGTTTTCTCACGAGGAGAGAAAGCTGGACGTTATCGTATGCGCTTGAGATGTCTAGGAATAAACCCATTAGAAATCCTTGGTTCTTGAATGTTCGTTCAATGTCTGAGGTAAGGATGGTCAGGTTGTCTATGGTGCTGCGTCCTTTCCGGAATCCGAATTGAGATGTGGGGAGTTGATTGGAATGTTCTAACCACCATTCTATACGGTTTTTCCAAAGTCGTTCGGCGGTTTTGAAGACGCATGATAACAGGGCGATTGGACGGTATGATGTTGGAAGTTTTGGGTCTTTTCCAGGTTTTAAAATTGGAACTGTTATTTGCGTTGACCATGCTTCCGGTAGTTTATTTGATGACCATAGTTTTTGGATCAGTTGTATCAAATGTATTTTTGCTTTTGGGGGGAGTTGTCGAATCATAGCGTAATGTATATGATCGTATCCGGGAGCGGAGTCGCTGGATGCAGTGAGTGCTTTATCTAGTTCCGCTAGAGAGAAGGGTCTTTCGAATCCTTTGTATGTGTTGACTTGTTCTTCTGAATTGATGATTGTCTCGAAGGGAGGGAGGGAGACGATTGGCGGCGCTAATATCGCGGCGATTTCTTCGGCTTTGCATGTAATTGTTGCAGTGGGAGACGGTTTCTTCTTCATTCTTCGTATCATTGTCCATATTTCTTTCGGTGGCGTGTCCTTCGAGATTCTGTTGCAATAGGTTTTCCAGCTGTTTAGTTTCTGTTGTTTGAGGAAGCGTTTAACCTGAGCGTTTAGTCTTTTATATTCGTTGTAGGTCTCCCAGGAGGGTTGTTGTTTGTACATTTTAACTGCTAATTTTCTTTTAGCTATCATTTTGGAACATTCCGGGGTCCACCACGGGCAGGCGATTGAAGCCTTCCTAGTATATATGCGACGTTCTGGGATAGTTATAGTTGCGGCGTAGTTAATTAAGGAAATGAAGGAGTCATAATTTTCAATTGGAGAAGCGTTTTGTGTGCACATGTGGAGTTGAGCGTCTATGATTTGGGCATAACGGCACCAGTTGGCTTTGCTGATGTTCCATTTGCTGGATGGGTAGATTAGTTTTGGTCCTCTTGCAATAAGATGTGAGATGGTGATGGCATGATGGTCTGATCCGAGAATATATGGGATGGTGCTCCATTGAAAGTCTGTGGATATGTGGGGTGATACCAACGTCAAGTCCACCGCTGATGGTCGAAGGCCTGGTCTTAAAATTTGGGTTGGGGTGCCGTCATTTAGGGGGATCAAGTTGTATTCGTCTAGTAGTTCTTTAATTTCTTTTCCCGATTGGTCTTCGTATTCGCATCCCCACATGGTACTGTGGGCATTGAAGTCTCCGCAGAGCATGTATGGAGGTTCAAGCTGTTTGAAAAGATTATGCCATTCATGTGGCGCTATTTTGCTTCTTGGTGGTCGGTATAGTGAGATTATTGTGAGTTTATACTCTGGGAGCGCCACCTGCACTGCTACAGCTTCTAGGTACGGGACGTTGGTTAGGTCTAGGTCTAGCGCTCTGAAGTCTAGGGTGGTTTTGATTAGGAGGGCCACTCCGCCATAGCCGTCTGTTCGATCTTTTTGTATGACCGAATAGCCCCGAAAGTTATGCCGGTTTGCTGAGCCAGGTTTCACTGAGTGCGGCTATAGATATTTGCTGGGTGGCTAGTTCTTTTTGTAGGGTTTCTTTATTTGCCGAAACAGATCGGATGTTCCACTGAAGAATTTTAAATACCTCCATTTACTGAAAAGAGATTTGCTATTAATTGGCGGATTGCCCCAGTTGAGAGTGTTTGGCCAGGAGAGTTGAGTGCTTCTGTTATAATGTGTACTATTAGCTGGAGGAGCTGGTCGATTAAGGTGTCATGGCTTGGGGTGGGAGATACGTTGTGATACTGAGGTGGATAGGGATTCTGGATCGGTGGAAGAATCTGACCTTGAGTTAGAATATTTGATATTTGTTGGTGAGGGGGGGGGGGAGGCGGTAGATGTTGTATCGCCGCCGTGGGATTGGTCGATATTCTGTCGGCCGAAGGTTGCTTAGGTTGGGGGGGTGGAGGTGGCTTGGGGGGGGCGGGTGGGATGTGGGGTGGGGGTTGTGGATAGGTATGGGGGAGCCTGACTACGTTGATCAGCTGCTTGCATCGAAAGATTTCTATTTTGAGGTGGGCTGGGTAGCCATGTGGTCTTCTGAGTGAGGGGCGGGAATTCCTCCTCCCTCTGTAGTGTTGGGTTGGATATAACTTTCTGCGCGTAACTATGGATTGTTGGGGTGATGGATGTCTGCGTTCCCAAGGCGTTGTAGGCTTCGTTGTATTTTACTTGTTTTTGGTGCTGGAACGCTGGACATAGTTTGTCCGAAGCGAAGTGTGGTCCTTGACAATTAACGCATCTAGGTGCAAATTTTCATTACACAGTTCTATAGAGTGGGGCCCTCCGCATCTGTTGCATCTTACGGAGCTGCGGCAGTTCTGAAAGCGGTGTCCGAATCGCCAACATTTTTTACATATAATTGTTTGAGATATATAAGGCTCCACTGGACAGCGCGTTCCTAGAATGTACACGTATTGGGGTAAACATTGAGCTCTGAAGGAAAGTTGACAGACGGGAATGGGGCGACGTTCGCCATCTTCCTGGTTGTTTGCTTTCCTGGTGAAGCGCTTAACTGCTACTACTGGGTAGTCGGACTCTATTTCTTCCATAATTTCCCTTTCGTTGAGTGTGATGTCTACATTTCTAATAATTCAGAACTTGTGGATAAGAAAATTAGGGATATACGCCTCGAGGTTCTTGGTTGTCAGTACTGGTAATTGCACTAATGTGTTAGCTGCTGCGGCGGTTTTCGTTTCTATTCGGATTCTATTACGTCCAAGTGTGCTAATATTTATTATATTATCTTTAATCTGAGGATTATGTTGGAAAAGAATTTTTCCGATGGCCATTGGATGCAGCATGCCGACATTTTTGTCCATACTTTCAATAAACACATAAAACGGACCTACATCTGCTCCGTTGTATCTATTGTTTTTGCTTGGCTGTTTCTGGGTTTCTGTTTGTAGCGGCCTATCATTAGGTTGGTTAAGCTGTCTGCTTTCAAGGGTACAATTTTGATTTCGTGCAGTTTCTTTTGCCAGAACGTTGCTTGTCATTTCGGTACATAGTCGTTTACTAGGTACGTCACTGTTATCTGGGATATTTAACGGCACTTCTACTGTAGGTTGGGGCGTTAGTGCTGCGGCTGTACCTGGTAAGATGTGATGCTTCCGAAGGTTCTGCTGGTCTGGCGAGTCGTTTACGGCTGCTGTTGTATATTCCATCGACTCGTTCCCATCGGGGAGGGGGGCTCGCAGCTGTTGCTCTTGTGTCGTATCTCGTGTTGTGGCTGGTAACATCAGGTATTCATCTTGGTTGTAGCAGGTGGTTAGGGCTTGCTGGATGGATTGCCCCGTGTCCGGGACTAAATCCATTTGTACTTCTTCTTCTTGCGTTGCTTCTTACACTGATCACTATTATCACTTCACTTTAGGTATCACGCTGTGTTACACACCGGCGCACTCGACGGTACGTGGATAGCGCTGTTTGTTACACTGTCGCTAGAGGTAGAGGAAGTTGTTTCCTCGGCTGCTCGAGTGGAACTGAGCTAAGGTTAGTTCGTCAGCACACCTATCCACACACACGCTCACTAGCCTTGGCCAATCAGCCCCTGACAGTGTATAATGTTCACTGTATTGTGGATTCGAGATAAAAGAATGAAGAGCTCTTTCGGATCAATTGTTCCGAAAGACAGCTAGGATTTCACGAGGTTTTACATCAAAATCCCATGGACGAATCACTATCAAGAGTGTCGTATGCTATCACTGTATACGCACCGCGGAGAGTGTTCGGTTTAACGCGGGTTCACACTATGGTGATTAGGAATTGTGCTCCTCACTTCTCATACGCTGCCGGAAAAGTCAATTTCTTCCATCATCAGGATTCGAACCAGCAACCCCGTGTCAGAGGTGACACGATCACGGTGCCGCAACCCCCTCAACCAACGGGAAGCCTTTATACCGAAGTAAAGACGAAATGAAGTGGCACTTCTTCCCTTGCGTGGCTTATATTTTTAATTAATACGTATTTATTATCTACAATATTAATCAGCATGACATTTTTTAGCAACAAGATTGTGAATGTGATTAATGGGATTGACTAAATGATAAAAATAACCAAAGCATAGCTCAAAATTGTTACATTTGTTTTAACATTATTTTAATAATGTCAAGCATTCATTTTAACTCAATTAGCATCAAAATTCACTTTGCTTGAACTACAATGAGAACATGGGAGAAAAGAAAACCAAATATTAAATCTCAGGCGTTGTGCACGGGTTGAACTGTTTCAGTGGAAGCCGAGCATATTACGACAGTAACGTGAGCGGTGTCTAGAGTACTCCTCTTGTGCAGGGCGTCAGCTGGTTGCTTCCCAGGGTCGCGTCGTCCGCTGTGTGTGGATCCCCGCTCCAGGCCATTTCACTCGTGATAGCTCCGTTATTAGTGTTTCACTTGAAAGCAAACTATGACCTGCGACTGTTGCTCCCTCTCACAGCATGAGTTCAAATCCAAGCGCATCTTCTGGAGTAAGTCAACAGTGTCTTCCGCCCCACACCTGCTCGTCGCTCTCTGCACCAGTCACTTTCTTCTGCAATGCGCTGCTTCGTCTCCGTTGGTTGGGCCATAAGAGAAATACGCAAACACTAAGTGTTACTTAAAGTACAGCCCTGTGATAGGTCAGGATTGTTCACCTCTAACTGTCTCATATGTTGCGTGCCACCATTAACTGCCACTCCAGTAAGCGGTACTTGATTCTTAGTCAGTATTGAGGATTAGTCACAAGGAGTAGTTCCTCATCGGGCGCCTACTCAGGTGGCGGATTGGAAAATGCCTCCCATATGTGGGAGATACCGGATAAATGTAATATCCAGGGCGGACCAAAACTAACACCACCGTAGCGTCTGACCCGGAGCGGGCGGCTGTTTCCCATGTACGGGGTGGCTGAATTACATGCTGGCAATAGATCTAAAATGATACGCGTGAACTCGGCGATGACAAGACAGCCAAAATTTAAACGTTGTGTCATGAGGAACCAACAAAATACTATAGTAACAGTTAGAGTGGTTACCGCAGTGAGCCATGCGCACCAGTATTGCTGAATGGTATGTGAAATGGGCTGGGGCAATCACTTAGTGGCCGAAGACCAGGAAGGCGACCGAGGAAGCGCTGGCTGGATACTTTGCGGGAGGATATGCGACTGGTGAGTGCCTTACTTAAAAATGCTGAAGATCAACTTAAATGGAAGAAGAATGTTCAGTTCACAATGCATTGTATCGAATAATAAAATGGAGATAGAGAAAAGAGAGGAAAATCCTAGGTCCAGTAAAGGGAAAAGAATGGTAGAAAAAAAAAGAGAGAGAGATACGGAGAAAATTACAGACACATTGCTCAAGAGAAGGTTGAAATAGTGAGAGTAGATTAACAAAAAGCTTTTTGAACTACATCACTAAATTAAAGGTGACAATAAAATGGGAAAAAATTTGGAATCCATCCAGATAGGACAGAGAATCCAAGAGTGTTTCAAATTGATAAATTCAAGGGGTTGCAGGAACAATGTACAAAGGCTAAAACCACCTGGTCTGAGGAAAGAAGTACGAACCTCCGTGAAAGATGAAAAATTCTTGGCAGAGAAGAAAAGGCGAACCAGTAGACGAATTGCTACCCATGATCCAAAGTAAGTTCAAATCGAAAATAAGTGGAAAAGAAGAAGAATTTCAGTAAAGCAAACTCCGTAATAGCGGATAAATGTTAGGAAAAACAAAAAAAAAAAACACATAGCATTGCGATTCACACAAAACTTGCCTGGGTCTGCATTTACGCTCTTTTTCTGCTGCAACTAAAATCCTTTTTAGGTTGAAATCTCGCACTTTTGACCACAGCAGTCACGGTGCGGGACAGATAGAGCATCTTATCTCAATCCCTTGGTGTTTCTGGCACTAACGTAGGCCAGGTGCTTGCGGGACCTGGGGTGTGGGAACATTACAGTTTTGATGAAGAACACGCAGAAGAAATAGCGCCGCTCCTAATAACATATTTTAAAATACTACACTATGAAATAATGTTTGCTGCCACTGCACAGTCTGCAAAAAACGCCTGTAGTATGAAGTATTCATCACAATAAGATCTGTTTACAGATGAGCAGTGGAAATTCTAACCTGCTCAGATACTATGATATTGCTTCAAAATAATTTTTAACTAAAAATCTTTCATTTGCAACGGAACTAGTTTTTTTTCAGAAAAGGTATTAGGGAAAATATGAACACAAGCTGGAACGTTGATCTGTCCACCAAGATTTTCATCATAATGTTTGATACTGGAAACTCGTTGAAGTCTCTACCTGAATGAAGTTTCTGATGTAAATTGTGTAGGTTACAGAATCGATATAGGATTTCTTGTCAGGGCACTCACACTGCGCTCCAATTGTAGATGAAGGTATATAAAGGTACAGTTCCACGCTTAAATGCCATGCAGGGTTGCTACAGGAAAGGTGATTTTTCTAATCACTACCTACAATCTTAGATGCAATCTGTTTGGTGGATTTAACTCTGTGTAAAATACCGGTACACCTTAACAAAGAAATTCAGCTGGTTTTCAATTTCAACAAAATAAATAAGAAGGGTTGCGGTTTGATTGTAAAACGAAACTGATAGCTCACAAAAGTGTGCAGGCAAACTCGCTGAAGATAGTAAACTGTTTCAAAATCATGGGGTAACGATAACATAAACGTGATAACTGTAATAATGCGATTGCAGGAGGGTATCGAAAAGTTGACTTCATTTTTTTAGGTTGTATTTTAAAGAAACTTCCAGTCCGTCCATTGTTAGAATACTGTGATGCAACAGAAATGGATAAGCATAGATACTGTAGAGGCAAGATATGTGTTGGGTAATTTAGCTTCTGGTTAGTTTTAATGACATTCAGTGATATTCTAACAGTAGCACATAGAAAATAGCCAAAATAAATATTATAAAAACTGTGATCAGACTCTTTCACGGTTGGAAGTCACGAAATGTATTAGTTAGTAATATGAAACGACGAAATTAAATATGTAAGGGAGTTGTGATATCAAACAAAACTGTCCTTACTATAGTTTTTTTTCGGCCTTTACTTCCCGTCGACTTCGAGATAAACAGAGGCGGGAGAGGATTGGGACAAGGAAAACGAAGTATTCCGGCCATGGTCCTTTGAAGGAACCGTCCCCATATTCGCCTGCAATCACTTCGTGAAACGACTGAAACAAAAGTCTGGATGGCCGGAAAGGGAAAGGCTTATTCACTCATCCACCGGGCTCTGTTTCCCTCCTTCAGCCAGTCAGGAATTTTCACAGTTTTTATATTGAAAAAAAATTTGAAGATTTGCATGCCGCCAGTGCGAGAGAAACAATTCTGATTCCCGTGAGAATGCAGTAAGTTTTGAAGTCAGTGGCTGATCACCGTGGTGAAGCAGACGCTTTCAGAAAACATTCTTATAAACTGAAAATTGTTGAAGTGAAGGGTAAAAGTTCATCCTCTGCCAGAACCCGTCAGAATTTGCGACTAGATCAGATTTCTTTGCATGCAATTACGTAGAAGTTCTGAAGAACCATATTTGATGCACTAGAGTTCATCCGGGAATTCTTGAACGTAATCGGCAAAGTTTTATCAAAGTGTACCTCTCCTAAAGTCCATAGATTTTGTCCAAACTGCTCTTATTGGTGACTGATGCTTCTTGGATTTTGGTGCAAGAATGAACAGTCAATAGATTTCTCAACACATTATTGGTAAAGTCAGGTCTTCTACCGAAGTTACTTGCACGGATGATTTGATTGGTATATTAATAGTCACAATGAGCGCTTCGCCATTGAGGAAAAGAAGCAGTAGCTTCTTGTAATTGTTTTAATTTCAATGGGTATTAAAAAACGCTACTCCATTTATTTTAAAAAATATTATTGTGTATTGCGGATATCTCTTTCTTCTCGTCCCGACTATTTTGGTATCCCGGCAAAAGTTATCGCGTGGCAATTGATTTTTCTGATTAATACACTTTAAGCAAATTAATGACGGAAATCATGAATGTCTATTGCAAACAAACTTACAGTAGTGCTGTCACTATCGTTGGGAAGTTAAGAGGATTAGACATCATTATTATTACAAGCATGAAGGTAAAACCATTCTACAATTATATTTGAAGGTAGTAACAAATTTCCCTCTTAGTTTCTCTTAATCACCTATTCTTATGTCACGGCAGTTTCTTATTTTTACAGTATATCATCTGCATCTCGACTGGTTTGATGTAATCCTCCAACACTTTCTTTCTTGAGCTAACCTCCTCTTTTCAGATACCCCTTGCCACCTATGTCCTCAGTTATTTGCTTCATATATTCTAATCGCCTCTACAGTTGCTTCCTCCCACTGTTTCCGCCATTCAGGGCCGCCGTAAGCGGGCGTGCAAGGCGTGCACCGCACGTGGGCGGCACATCGAGGAGGGCGGCAAAACGAGCGATCGACAGTCGCCGCACCGCGATAGTTGCCACTCCATTGTCGTCGCGACGAAATTTGCGGCATATTATGCAGCGGGCGAACTTTTTTTTTAAAAAAAAGCTCAACACCGGCGACACTCGGAAAGGCAACAATGGGGGCGGCAAATAATGTTCGAAAGGGCGGCAATCTCCAATTTCACAGTTTTTTGACCCGGTTCGGAAATTTCCTAAACACACCACTAGCTGTAGTTAGACAGGGGGCGGCATAGTCGGTATTGCACAAGGGCGCTGTAACAGCTGGCGGCGGGCCTGCAGCCATTAATAAAATTTACCAATCCCGCATAGCTTAAAATGTGACACACCATCCTGTGTTTCTGTGACAATCTTCAACAAATTTCTTTTTTCATCCATCATTTCCAAAACACGTTTATTTCTTACTTTACCTGTCCAATTATTTTTAAACATCCATCCACAGCAGCACATTCCAAATACTTGTATTTTTCTTCTTTCCTAAAGTCCATTCTCCACTATGATAAAGTACTATGCTCCACATTTACAGTTTTAGAAAGTTCTTTCTCAGTTTAGGATCTGTATCTCAAACAACAAGTATTCTCTTTTTATACTTGTTTTTCGTGATACGTTCTTCTTGTACTAATCTTGAAGCTAGAATTGCTCGGCTTGTACACCGGTTTTTATTAAATCCAGACTGAACATTTGAAAATATCTCTTCTACTATCTTTTATTCTTCTGTGTATTATCCTAACCAATAATTTTGAAGCATAGGGTGTTAAAATTTTTGTACCGAATTTTTCACCTTTACCTTTCTTTGGGAGTGGTAAGATGAGGCTTCCATTAAAAAGGTTGGTATATCTCCTGTTTCGTAACTTTTTATATCAGTTTGAATAATATTTTAATCCTTCTTGTCCTCCGAAGTTTGGCGGAAATTTCACCAATTCTTGCTACCTTAATTTATTTTACATCATTGAAAGCTCTGTCAGATTCTTTCCTTGAAAAAGGATCTCCTAATTCGCCACCATCTTATCTTTCCAGTACACTGTTGTTCAGCCTATTCCATTGATACGGTTTCTCTATGTATTCCTTCCATCGGCTAGCTCTATGTACTGAAGTTAAAAAAACTCATTAGCATCTTTGCATATCTTTTCTTCACTAAATCAAAATTGAGTTCGGTCCTCTTATATGCCACATCTACTTTATGTACAGTACATCAATTTCTTTTTCTATTTCTTCGCTCTTTTATTGGGTACATTTTTAAATTAGTTTCTCACATTTCTTGTTTATTTCATTTCTGAAGTACAGTATATGAACTGCTTTCTGCTTCATCCTGGGCATTTCAATGCATTTTTCCTCTGTTCCATCAACTCCAGAATTTCTTTTGCGATACTACACAGTCCAGTCACAGTAATGTGACCACCACCTACATTCGACGTCAATGTAAAATAACCAATCACATAAGGCAGGTGGCAGCACATTACAGTGGAGTGTATATAAAGGATGTCTCAGGGCATCGGAAAGCATTTCAATCGTTGGCGTAATGCAGAAACGTAGCGATTTATCTGACGTCCAAAAGGGCATGATTATTGGGTTTCGGGCCAAGGGTGGAAGCATTTCGGAAATGGCTAATTTTGTGAACTGTTCACATGCCGCCGTGGTGAAAGTATACTGTGCATGGCAAAATGGCACTATTCAAAATCAGCGGCGTGGAACATGTTGTGCGCCACGGACTATAAATGACAGAGGCGAACGAAGGTTGCCTGGTTAATGCCCCTATGCTGACATCTGTTCATCGGCGACGAAGGCTGGAATTTGCAAGCCAGTACCGCAACTGGACGTCCACAGAGTGACGACAGGTGGCTTTTCCGATGAATCACATTTTATGCTCCATCGGACAGATGGACGTTGGCGCACACGGCGTGAAACGTCTGAAAGCTAACACCCTGCAACAATTGCCGAAAGGATCCAGGGTGGAGGAGGGAGCATTATGGTTTGGGGAATGTTTTACTGGCATTCACTGGGTCCTTGCGGACCATGTCCACCCCTACATGCGAATAATTTTTCCTCAGAATGGTGGCATCTACCAGCAGGACAATGCGAGATGTCATATAGCTAGAAGTGTATGTGCGTGGTTCGACGAGCACCAGGATGAGTTTACCTTACTCCCCTGGCCAGCAAACCCACCGGATTTAAACCCAGTCGAGAATCTATGGGACCACCTCGATCGGGTTGTTCGCGTCATGGATCCTCAGCCGCGTAATCTAGCGCAGCTGGCCACGGCACTGGAGTCGGCATGGCTTAACATCCCAGTGAACACCTTCAGAAACCTAATTGACTCTCTTGCTGCACGCCTCGCAGCGGTCCGCTCTGCCAAAGGTGGTTATTCTGGTTTTTGAGAGGTGGTCACATTAATGTGACTGGACTATGTAGGATTCAATCAATTTTTTTTCCCTAAATCAACAAGTTACTTTTCTTAGCTTTTATAATCTCTCTGCCCAGTGCCTTTCATTTTTCTTCTATCGAATTCGTTTCAGAGTTATTTCTGCGACCCACGTCTACAGTATGCAAATTTTTCTGTTATGTGTGGTTCCTCGAATTGGTTCACTTATAGTATTTTTTGCCCCCGTTACCGAACATGGTGGGTGAGCGGTACCGCTCGGGCCACGTATTCTGCAGCACGTGAGTTCAAATCCTCGTCCGACCATCTAGATTTCAGTTTTCCATGGTTTCCCTATATCCCTCCATACAAAAGGCCTTTGATGATTCGTTCCATTTCCTTGCTCCAAGTTCTTGTCTGCCTCTCATGACCTGTATGTCGATGAGGCGTAAAGAGAGAAGAAAACAGTTGCCTGTAATCATTCTTTATTAGATCGAATTTCATTCAGCCTGCACTTCATAACTTAACATTGTGGTCTGAGTCATGCTTTACACTCTTCAACTTGGTTTCTGAATCTCTGTTTAGCCATAGACTAATCTATATGATACCCGCCTGTATGCCCTGGATGTACATCCTTCGTGGATGACTCATATATTAGGTATTTTACTTATGATCAATTTATATTTTTCACGAAACCCCAACAATCCCCTTCCGTACACATTTCTTTCTTCTAGAATTTAGACCAATAGACGTTTCCAGATGTACATCCTTCGGTGGATGACTCGTATATTATCATTTTATATTTTTCACAAAATTCTTACAGTCCAGTTACCTCTGGATTTCTTTCTGCTAGACCAAAACTTTCTATAGTATTCCCGTCTTTACCTCCGATTATCTAAAACCCACAATTATTAGGTTTTCTTTCTCCTTCAAAGACTGGATTAATTTTTCAATTTTATCGTATATATTGTTTATTTCTTCTTCAGCCTTTTCTAACATTGGCATATACATCTGTAATAAAGCAGCTGCGCAGACTTAGTTTTTATCCTCATTAAAATAATCCATTCACTTAACTAATGATAATAATTTTCCCGTTTCGCTTCTCTCTTCATCAATACAAACACCGCACCAGAAACCACTGAAAGATTGTCTCCTAATTATTCTATATTTTCCAGACCGCAAATCCTGGATATCATTCCATTTAACTTCACTAATCCCAACAACATCTAAATCGATTCGTCCGTCTGCCTTTTTAAGTTTTCTAACCTACCTGGCCTATTCAAACCTCTAGCATTCCACGCTCCAACTTGTAGAATGTTTCTCTCCATTCTGATGTCTCCTCCGTGTGCAGTCCCTACCCGGAGATCCGAACAGAGGACATTTAACATCCGGAATATTTTATCCAGGAAGAAGCCATCATTCTATTTGTAATTTGAGGAGATTTACGACTCCGCGGCGTAACTTTCGGGTCTTGAACTTAGTGGTTTCCCGCTGACTTATGCATCCCGATACAGTTGATAATTTCTGATTCATTTGCATTTAGTGATAGTTTCCAACCCCAAGGGCAGGAGAGTGTCTTGGACCACTCGCTGCTTCTTTCAGGAGGGCATTAGCGGTTATTGTGAATTGAAGAACTTCCAGACGGCGGAACATTCTTCACAATTTGTTAAATCAAATCGTGATAAACACTTAGGGTGAGAAATATCTGCGTCAAACAATAAACAGTAATAAATGATACTACGAAACAAACTTTTAGAAATTAATTTAATTACTTCTCAGTTTTCCGACTTAGCATCGAAATAAAAGGTATTTTATTTTACTTTTGGAATCCAGAGACATGTACAATGTTTAAAACCTCACGAAATTTTGTCTAATTTTATTAACGTTAATCGCTTTGAAAGAAGCACGTATATCAAAATTTAAGAAGTAAAAGATTTTAGAGCTGTCGTTTATTAACAGTATCACAAACTTATTTCGTATAAAAAAGAAATGTATCTTCAACAAAATTTTCGGCCTTTATTGCTATATTAATAATAAAGATCTCATACCGAGTAAGCCAGCAGATGTGAAATACAGATACTGTACAGCGCCTTCAATCGATGATTGGTTTACTGAATATTTCTGGAAACTTCTGCTAATCATGATAAGATTCTATACGTTTTATCTGAACTTTTGGGGCTAACAGTCAATTAGGTCTCTCCTATAAATCACAAACTTGTTAGTAAATTTCACGTAGGTTTCGGTTATGTTGGTACTGTATCAAACTATTACCGTCGTTTATGCTGTTCGTAAGGCTGGGCGCCTCATTCGGCAGCTCGTGTTGTCGGGACATTCCAGGTGGCGAACGTCATGTGGCCACTGCTTCCTCGGTCAGAGCGACCAGGGCTAACAGAAGCGCCCCATTAGCAGCTGCTCACCGTTCTCGGAAACTGGAAACGGTTCGCATCCTGTTGCCGTCGGCTGAATCATGCAGTTTAGCGTCGGTGCTCTTTTGTTTTGCGTGGGCGCGGAACGCTGTAACAGCCGGTACTGTACTTTTCCAGCAGCGTGCATTCCTGGGCAAAATGCTCTAGTCATCGTCTGTTGGATGACTTTTTATAAATAATCCTAATGCCACACTCTAAGAAAGCAGCAGTCGTTAACAATAGAATGGTTTAGTGGGTGTCTGGCAGCGAACTCTTCCAATCTGGTATACCCAAAGCATGCAGCTTCAGATTTAATGATCATTCGTTGTGTCTCTCAGCCTAATACTGTGACGCGGGCGTAGTCACTACATAAGTTGTTTCTTGTTTCTTTAGAGAAAGTATGTTTCAGTGTTCCTTCCAGTTAAGAGTTTAATTACTGGTGCGAAGATAGAAGAAATTTTGATTGTTAACAATCTTCTCAACGGATGCTGTGATTCGAGACCCATTGAAGTGTGCGTGAAGGAAGGTTTTTTCTGGCGTGTCAGTGGTATGTTATCTTCGTGGGTTCGCTGTCGAATGGCATTCTGGTTGATGCAGCGCGCGCAAAGAACCCGAGGATGACGACGGAGCACGCCTAGGAAATAGCGGTTTTAGGAACGAAACAACAGAAGGAACGTTAGTACACTCGAATCCATTAGTCAAGGTATCTTCAAGATCCACGGGAAAACATGGGGCACGGTGACAGCGTCTGTATTAAAAGCGGTCCTGGCAACATCTTGACTCGTTGTACAGTGCTACTAATACAAAGTATACAGGAAAACCAGACATGGACGGTGGGTGGCACTGACCGTGTTTGGTGTCCGTCTGCCGGTGGTTTACAGAACGTCAATACAGGGTGTGATGACCTCGCATGGGAATACAGGATGCACAACGGCTCCCCAAACCGTGGATGAGGAGGTCCAGCATGACTTGCGTCAACGCATTACATCCTTGGTGACGCTGTTGGGGCTGCAGTCCTTCAGCATGTATGTGTAATCTGATTTAAACCCAAGGAGAGAGCTGGAAACTCTAGACGTGTGATGTCTTCAGGTTGCAGGTATTCGTCCAGACCAGCCCATTATGTTGGATGGCATTATTATCCATCATATGGAATCCAGGTTCATAAGAACTAAGAAAAAGCCGCAAATACTGTTGCAGGATATCATCTCTGTAAACAGAAGCATCAGAGTACCCGTAGGAACACATGCAGTCGGGTACCTGATTCTAACATAACGCTGCTGCAGACGATGACACTGGCTCCATCATGTCGGTCTCTTTGCACAATATTGGCAGCGTTGTAACGTGTCCCAGGGGCGCGCCAGATGAACGGTCGGTTAGTCACTACCCAGGCTCAACCGCAACTCTTCCGTTAACAGGGCTCTACCCCACTGTTCCAGTGTTCAAACGCGGTGAGCAAGATACCACAATCGACGAGCCACGCGGTGCGTTTGTGTGAGGGGAATGTGTCTGGCGGGTCGCTGAGTATACAGAGCAATCTATAGATATCGACGATACTTTGTCTGGCAGGAGAGATGTATGACGCAAAGGCCGCATGCGAGATCTTTAGCCAGCGCACGTGCTGAGTCGGTTGGTCATCTTCGGGCACTTAAGACAAGCTAACGATTCCGGTATTTGGTTGTAGCACGTAGTTGACCTTGTCTGTACTGTCGTTCAGTGTTTACTCGTTCTTAGCATGCTCTCCACAGCAGCTAAATGATCCTACGGATGACGAGCAACTCCTCGCCAATCTAGCGGAACTGTGACCGATTATCCACCACGCGTAATTTTATCCAGATGTGTTGTTCCCTGTGGCATCTTCCTTTCCTACATCTCGAATACTGTGTGACAAGTGCACGCAACAAGCAGTCAGAACCACTGTACCTCGTCACACGAGCTGTGTCCGGCACGCTAAGCAGTCTTACACTGAGCTGCCAGGTTTATCGAGAGTGATTGTGTCTGAGCTCTGTGCACCCGCAGTTTAGTCCACACGAAATGGTTTCTCGTCGACCTCTAAGATCCATTAACTTACGGACATAAGTCTTCCTACCTCGCTCTGTAAGCCGTAATAGGCTGTTGGTAAAGAGCTAAGCAATAACTCTGTTTTTTTTTTTTTAATATCTACCGTTTGGAACTTTTGTACCTTCTAATAAGGAGTACAATGCAGAAGTTTCTAAAAGCTTTCTTGCTTAGTCAACAAGCCTTATCCTGATAAATTTGTGCACAATGAGTAACTCATTTCTATTCATAAAACGTCGTACACGTTCCAGAAAGTTTGTTAGGCTTCTATAGTGGCACACATCCTCAGTGTGCGTTTTTTCTTAAATATTTTAGATTAGTATCTTCTAATTTGGAAATAACCATTGGTATTGCTGAATCAGAAGACTGCTCCGTTTACTTGATCAGATACAATACTTTCCTTGACAGAAATAATGCAGTACTCGTACGTAGATTACTCTTTTCTTTCTTCAAAAATCACTCGAAGTATAAAACGGTATAATGTTTACATCCAGCTTACATCCCATTATATTAGTTTCTCTATTTTAAAATTTTCTTTTTATTATTTAGTTTTACACAATGCACAAATGAGACTAGAACCGACTACATAGTGGACAGAAGTGTATTGTATCAGTCTTTTTAAAAAGCCAGCTTCCAGCAGAACGGATAAGCGTAATCTGACAAGACGTTTCGCGGTAATTATTTATTCTGCACAGAACTGAGCATCCATACCTGCCTGGTATCGGAAAAGTTTTCAACCAAGCGCAGGCACACCAACCTAATTTTTTCAGCTGTTCGCTAAGTGCTCTGGGAACTGGGCGATATCGAGAGGTGAGCGGGCGTTCCGAGATCTGTAAAACCCAATTTGCGAGCAGCGGCACGGGGGCCGGACCTCTGGACAACGGTTTGTCGCTCCAGTTTCACCGCTGCCTCTTCCCTCCATCTGTCTTTATTTACGGTACAATAAATTCCATTTTACGGGGTTTTATCGTGTCAGAGTTGTCAGCGATCAGTTGCGTTGTGAATTCTTCTCTTCCACTCGTCTGCAAACTCCATTTCTCAAGGCGTGTAGGCATTCTGCATTCCTCAGGATGCTCCTTGCTGTTAGCTTCCATTTGCCTAAGAATTACAAAGTGCTAATATAGGTTTTAATTTTTCTTAATTCGGCATTACCCATTCTCATTGTGTTTCCAGCACCTGAATAATCTTTATTCACTTCAGAATTTTTCGATCATTGAAGTGACTACGTTGTTGTAACTCATAATCGACTAACCTCTGCATTTCACCTTTAAAACAAATATATCTTCTAGTAACCTAGCCCACATTACGGAACGCAACAGCAACTATACGCTAATTTTTATTTTTTTTTATTTTTTTTAGGAAATATAATGACTTCAAAAACTACATGATAAAACTGTTATGAGAGGGGGGGGAAAAAGTACAATAAAGCTGATGTACAGTATACTAAAAAATCTGTCTTCCCTTTGCCATTTTAACCATTCCTCGGATGACAAGTCATAATCTTAAATACGTAGTCAGGCTGATGGTTGGGCAATAATTAGTGTACAGTTTTAATCAAATTCAAGTCACCTACGAAAGCAACTTACATATTTTCAATACTGTTTCAAAATACTTTTTGAAACTTTTTGTGGTGATTTTTTTTTTTTTTTTGCTTCTGTTTATTAGCCACATAAACAGTTCATACATTTGAAAATAATCTAGGTACGTAGCTGCATGTAATTAAATGGATGGTAAGTAATTGAGCCTGCCAATAACACGATATGGGATACCCTATCACTGGGTTTCAAATAACTTCAGAAACTTCACTTTAAACTGTTGGGTAATTTTTTCAGGAAGAAAATGAAATAACGAAACAAATTATACTTCAAACATAACTTATTGCTTATTTTACTCTGACTTTCTTAGATCAAATCATCTATAAAAAATGTTATCCCTAAAGCTCATAACAACTTAACCAAAAATTTTCACTTGTTGATAAGGGCATCGACTGATCAGTTGAAATCGTCTCAATATTTTCAGTGCCACTTCAGAATTATCACGTAAGTAATGGAATCATATCTAGGGATCTAACAAACTGTTGTAAATTAGCGTAAGTGGTTTGAATGCGATCTTCTTCTATTCTCGCAAGACTTTAGTCGAGTATCAAGCTTCATTAACACACTGTTACGGAATGAAAATGGAACACCAGTACTCACGCTCAATCATTTGGCCCCTCCGTCTAAGTTTATGCTAATTATTAAAAGGTTTATCACACAAATCAAATTTGAACAAGTTTACGAAGTTTATAATTAGTGTGGGTATACACAAAATATAACCACTTTCACAGTATTAGATCAAGTGACATTAAAAATTTAACGAAAAAATAACTATGCTTCACCATAGTAGAAGGACTTCAGGATATCCTGCAGGATGCCTCTGTTTAGTCCACTTCTCTATAATATTTTCTACGTAATTGGACATTTTGTTCGCCTTATGGCTAGTTTAATAAGCAGCAGCTGCTTATTTGTTTTGATCCGAGGCGAGTTTACAAAATCACGCAGCATTCTTTTGTGAAATATCTGGAAGCCTCAGATCAACCGTAATGTTACTCGGTGTTCATATTCTAGTCTTATTGGGAGAATTAGTTTATATACCATAAGAAGAAATACATGAATTAATAACTCCTTGATAATACTGTCTTCAGAGTCACATTAATTTTTTCAATAACTAAGTATTAAACCTTATCTCTTTTACTGATTTCTCAACCGTGATGGTGCCCATCAATAGACTGTCACATAAGTGTTGAGATACCACAACTTGTCGATTCTTGAACAGAACTGATTGTAAGACTATATAGTTTAGAAATATAATTTAACACACTTAAAACACTAAAATGAAATTTATTTTCATAATGTGCTCTTCAAGCGACAATGTTTCATCGTTGATTACTGAATCAAATTCAAATATGAATTCAGCGCTTTAATGGTGTGTGTGGTTAAAGCACAATCGAACATCAGTCATATCGATAAGTATTCCTCAACTGTCTGTACTATACTGCAACCAAAAAAGAATAATAATTTATATTTTGACTCCGATGTCACAATCATTTTTCAACTTCGCCAAATAATTAATTCAGAGCAATTCACTTAATTAATTATTAATGAAAGCTTCTCAGATTTCCAGAGCCAAAACAGTAGCAGTCTTGTACATAACCACAGAATAAGCACCAAACATTTTACACTGTACAAAAAATATTTTAAAGGTTACGTTTTGAAAATGCTGAAAACTCATGGATTATGGTTGGAAAAAGTCTGAAACCGGGATTTTAAAGAGGCCAAGAACTATTTTAAAAATGATCTTATTGACAAGTTTTTTTACCGCATACGTTTTTAGTCAGCATGCACTTCTGTTCCAGTATATACAGATGAGGTGTAAACAGGATGAGGTGGGATGATTTTCTCCAGAACTACTTAAATACTTGAAGCATATACTTAAACAAACTGTTACTCTATAATCACTACAGTTAATAGTATTTTGAAAGTAATCTAAGTTAAACTTTTGCTGTGATTTCATCTGTTTGATCGGTTATCCTAGAGATTGTATAATTTTGTACGTCTATTACGCGATCTCTACAAGCACTGGAGGATAAGTCTATATGCTGTTACCGAGCGTGGTGGTGTAACGGCTAGCGTTCTGGCCTCGCATTCGGGAGGACGGCGGTTCGAATCCCCGTCCCGGCATCCAGATTTGGGTTTTCCATGGTTTCCTCAAATCACTCCAGGTGAATGCCGGGATGCTTCCTTCAAAAGGCCATGACAGAATTCCTTCCCATTCCTTGCCCCACATCCTTTCCCGTCTCTAAAGACCTCGTTGTTATAGGAGACGTGAAGCAGTTAATATATATATATGTTCTGTTTCGTACCTACTATCCAAAATCAGGAGGAGGAGGAATAAAACAGCAGACGGACCAGATAAATTAGTATGTAAAGGATCACCACTGTGTTGTTTCATCTAAAATATATGAGAAGGTGTAATTTTTTAAATCGCAATATTTACTAAGAGAATGTTGAGAATTTGGTGTACGTTTCTTTAAATGATGCTCCACATCAGACGTAGACCATTTTCTAATAATCCTGAGGTAAAAAAAAAACTATAAGTTTAAATGGGGAATATCGTGACAGAGCTTTGTTTAAGACGGTAGGGAAATCCGCTAATCGGTACACAGATTTCAACAACCTACAGAGCAATCCTCGCCAACTATTTTAACCCAGTTGTTGAAAGTGCAAACACATATATTTAATTAAAAATGAACCTCTGAATTTGGTCCTATAGTCGATAGTGTGAAGTAGACAGGCTTCTAAAGTCGTCACATTCAGCACCTGTAATCGGCACACTATCCATAGCCTTAAATTACAATCTGTGTCAGAAAAGAAGAAGAGCTAACAAAGGGAGATTGAGAGGGAAGTTAGAAGTAGCCTAGGCGAGCGGTAGCAACTCCAGATTCATGCGGAGTCCCACGAGTTGTGAGCTCGTTGGGGTGGTCTCAGAGAAACATCGTTACGCTGATAAACCTCTTCATAAAGATACTAAATAAAATTCTTAAACGTAACAAATTTTTCCTTGTAACATATGCCAGTTTTACATAGAGTACTTGGCAAGTAATGAATTTCATTATGTGCTCGCGACATAATACACGTAACCACTGGCTCCTAATATGACATCGTAAGTACCGAAGACCGACATTGAGTCAGCTTCAGGTAGCGTAGAGTGTAAAAAAAAAAAAAAAATTATAGTTATAAAAGGGAAGAAGGTTCGTTCAGTTTATGATTAAAGCTCAGTTTGTGAAAGCGATATAAATTCAACACCCTTGCCGATTTCAGAAACACGCAAGAAGTAAGATACCTGTATTAGACACTGAGTTTATCCATAATAGAAATATTCCTCTCGCTATTCATTTTATTATGATCGCATTTAAATATTCAAGTTCCGAAGAAAATAAAGTAAACTTACATTCAACTAAATGTTGTTGAACGTTGCGATTTTGCTAACAAGAGACGCACTTATGGCAATGATAAACACACGCTGTATAAAAACTATTCACCGTCGACACACGATACCATCACCGAACTTATGCACGCGTTCATATAAAGGAATGAAACTGACAGGGTATAGTTTTCTGGATCATTGTATTTTCTTAAATTTGAACTAGATAAAATGTCATGTCGAGTATAAGAGCACTGCTGACAATATGCGTTTTTAACTTTAATTCTTCTCAATTGTTTTCTAATCGGTCAGCTCCGCTCACATATGGACACCACACACTACGGACGAGCCACAGGAATGTAATGCATTGATGCATGGAATGTACTTTGGACTGAACTACATTTTAACCAATTGCAAAATATTCTTTGTTTCAAACATATATGTTTCTGTCTGCTACAAGTAATTTCTGTTCCTAGGTTCTCATATTTTGTATCAAGTTTACTGATTTGAATAGGACAGCCCCCCCCCCCCCCCCATTTATACACAGATAATCATTGCTTCATTCCTTTCATTCTTCTTTGCGTGAATTGTTACAAGTACATAATAAAATCTGTTTTGCTGACGGAGCAAATAGCGAAAGACGAAATAAGTTTCACTGTCACATCATCTCTAGCAACAACTTATTTTATCCCTTTTTCCGTGCCCACATGTGTGAATGAACGACTACATTTTAGCTGGTATTGGGATAAATACAGTATTAAGTCTCAAAACAGCAAGTCTAACCAGTTATTTTGATTTCTTGCAATTAATATACCGCGGTCTGATAAATCCAGTTAATCATTTTGATATAGAAGTTCATGGTCCAAATCAGGGCACTTTATCTCCCCGTAGCCATGCTGAAAACTAAACTGTACCTTCAAATTTAGAAATAAATTGATTTATTTGTGGGAAATTTGCTTTAATGGTGTTACACAGGATAAACTGAAAAAAATATCTAAAAATATCAACCGAACATTATTTTGATTTAATTATTAAAGCCAATTGCATCAAGATTCTTATATCCATATTTTATATAGAAAGTGTCAATCCGCAATCAAAAGAAATAGTCCGGAAGTACGAAAGCTGATACGGTATACAAAAGCCTGTCATGTCACAAGGTGAATTCGCCATACTGGACGAAAACAAAAAAGAAATGTTTCTTAAAGTTGCTGGATCAATTTGTCCTCAAGCTCAGTGGCGTAGACTGCAGTGAAGACAAGTCTTAAAGGGGGTGGCGCAGGAATACATTATCGTGCGTGGTGCGTGAACGGTGACGCTCGATTCCGGAATAACGCGGGTTCGAACACCCGACCGGCTTTCCATGGTTTCCTGAGATCACTCCACTTGAATCTTTGGCCGGTGCCATGGCCGAATTCGTTCCCGTTCCTTGACCCGCCTCTAATGACGTCGCTAAAAAGACTACATTATGCATTATGAATGTAGTATAATGATATGAGTCTCGCAGGATTAACGGGATAATATCGTACAGTACACATATTTTTCCCCTTTCTTTACAAAAATAAATGAATTTTCACATGTGCCGACTTCATATTTTGCAGTCCAATATTTTTGGACCTAGAAATTATTGAACTGTATTCAGATGTCGAGTGAATACAAGTTTCTCCAGCTCTTCGGATCTTCGATATTATCTAAAACCTGATTTTCAAAAGAATAGTTCGATGGATTCAAGTTCAACCAATAGTTGAGACTGAAAAAGATAAACAGCTCTGCAAAGCAGCTTCAAGCTGTAGGACGTGACTAGGGGCGCCCCATAGCTCTTTCACTTACTGCACACGGAGGCACGTAAACATTTAAACATCAATATTTATCACTTGCCCCTGTCTGACTGCTCGTAAGGTGTGTTCTTAACTTGCATTCAAACTGGTTCTGAGCACTCGAAGAAGCGTCCTGCATTGTATGCAAATCACCTCATTATGCATAAGAAACGTGTATTTGATTTTCACTATTATTTCTATTTTTATTTAACGTGTTTAGGAACAGTTTCCAAGCCTGCCTCGATGTTCTCTGTTCAATAGGGTGATTTCTTTTCAAAACCAGTCCTGATGTCATTACTACTACCGGAGAAAAAGGTATTACTAAATGTAGACCTAATTGGTGGACTGTTTTTCCAATTCCTTCCGCGTCTGTATTTAAGTTTATTGTTACTTTCTGTGTATTCTCATTCTAAAAAAATCTCTCTATTCTAACGAAGTCCTGATGATTTATATATTAATTTCTCCTCTTCGTCAATGAATGTACTTGCAATCTTCGTTTCCTTTACGTAACTGTAATCAATAAATTTTTATTTTGCGGAGTTAATATTTTTATTTACATTAAAAATTAATAATCTTTACACAAGAGAATTAGTATGAAATTCTTGTGGCATTCTCACATTTTTACTTCGTCCTTTATTTAATTACTTTAAGGCGGCGCACACTAAACGAGGTGCTAAGTGATATGGCAGTAGCGTGGCAATAAAATACCAGTGACAAGACTCACGCATGACACAAAGCAAACTGGGATGATCTAGAAACAACACATTTTCGTAATCGTGACTGCTTCTGATGATGAAGATTCTTTGGACGTATTGAACTTATTAGGCATTATTAAGTACGGAAATTGTGAAAGAGGCAAAAGAAACTTTTCGGTGCATCCTTTTTGGCGATAATATACGGAGAAACGTGGTACTTTCAATGTGTTTGAAGAGTTAATATGCCCTATCTATCTCCAAACATTTCAGTCGTTTTACAGAATGATTAAACAAACATTTCATCTATTACTAAGAAAACTTGAACCTATGATTATAGAACAGAACACAAACTTGGATATATATGTTACACATCAAGAATGTCTTTCAATAACTTTAAGGTTGGCAAGGATACTAACACACGTTAATAGCTATTATTAATTCAGCAAATCGTGTATTGAAATCCGCATCATCTCTTCATGATTCACAATAAACAACTAACTTGTAATAAAACGTGATACAAAGTGGAGCACGATGCAGCAGTATGACTGACGTGGCAAGAGTCACGTCAGTTCTGTGCCGTGTCGCCTCAGTGTGCTTTGATTCATAAGTATTCAGTGTTTCCATTCGAAGAGGCATGTCAGATGCCAGATTACGCGTCAGGTCACTTACCACATCACTTTGGTGCACGCTCCGCCAACATTTGTTCGCAGAATTTACTAACATTTTCTATTTCGGAGTCTGAAATTTCATTTTCACCAGATAAATCCGGTTTTATCGGTATGCGGCTGGCGGCAATACTGGTTCGTGAGCGGTAGTGCGGTCTGCGGTTGGCGGCGTGCGATAGTGACGTCGAGTTTGGAATGCACTGCATAGAAAACTATAGAAACCAGTAGCCCCGTCTGCGGTGTGCAGTCTGCACTCGTGTTCTGAATCGCACCTTATTCAGACTGTTAACACATTGAAATAGATGACTTGCACTAAGTATTGACCACTATTTTTGCCTATTAATCCAGATACTGCGTTCTTCTGGAGAAGAAAGGTTTTTTTTTTTTTTTTTTTTTTAATCACATCACTTCATTTCGTAATTTTCTGTATATGGTATTTCATTATATTCTTTTATCACCATCCCAAGAAAAGAAAGGTTACTCACCTGGAGCCAAACTTCGAGCTAAATTACAGGTTGTCAGTACCAAAGATTAGGCAATTTTTTAAAGTATTTTATATAAATGCATATTTGCTTCAAAATGTATTTTACTAATATTAGGCTACACGTGAGAAATTAATTAAGAAAAGTGCTATTATTAAGTTATTATTACAGTTCGTTTCGCAGTTTGTGTTTTAAAACTTTTGTGGATGGGATGGATCGCGCTGCTGGATGGGAAGGTACCGACAGCCAGCCTCCGTCATAAACATCTGAGAGCGCGTCCTGCGAAAGAGACCGAGCCACAAAAAGCGGTCGGCATTCCGGGAGACGGCGCGCCCGCGGCAGATTGCCGGCCGCCGGCTAATTAGGGCCGCACTCGGTGACAAGTAGTGCTGCCTTCCGCATCGCAAGCACGGCACGCGGAACATACGAGCCCTGAACACTGAACGATTTGTATCACGAGTGTGCGT
>JARYHS010013630.1:288195063-288217465 GCA_031002005.1 Vandiemenella viatica | reverse complement strand
AGAGAGATCCGAACACTCTTATAAAAAACTTTCTTATGGATCTCAACACTTCTATTTAAGTCTTATAGAGATCTGGAAACTTTTGTAGAAGTCTAGCAACTTCTATAAAAATCTCGACAATTTTATATAAATATAGCAGGCACCCTCTTGCCCTTGGGGTTGGAAACGGCCCCTAAAGGCGGATGAATCAGAAATGATCAACGGCATGGGGATGCAGAAGGCAACGGGAAACCACTGCATTAAAGACCCAAAGGGTATCCCGAGGACATGTAATCCTCTCAAATTACATATATCATGATGGCTTCTTCCTGGGTAAAATATTCCGGAGGTAAAATAGTCCCCCAATCGGATCTCCGGGTGGGGACTGCTCAGGGAGGAGTCATCAGAATGGATAAAAACATTCTACGAGTCGGAGCGTGGAATGTTAGAAGTCTGAATAGGGCAGGTAGGTTAGAAAACTTAAAAAGGGAGATGGAACAACTTAAGTTAGATGTTGTTGGGATTAGTGAGATTAAATGGAAGGACGCACAGGATTTCTGGTCTGGGGAACACAGGATAATTAGCACACAAGCTGTCAATGGAGTCACTGGTGTAGGATTTGTAATGAACAAGAAAGTAGGGAAACGGGTGAGTTATTATGAACAATTTAGTGACAGGATTATTTTGATGAGGTTAGAAACTAAGCCCGTCCCAACCACATTAGTACAAGTTTATATGCCAACGTCACAGGAAGATGACGAAGAAATAGAAAAAATATACGCTGAAATTGAAGAATTAATCGAATATGTGAAAGGGGAGGAAAATCTAATAATCATGGGTGATTGGAATGCAATAGTGGGAGAAGGAAAAGAGGGGAATACTGTAGGAAGTTTTGGTCTAGGAGAAAGAAATGACCGAGGAAGCAGGTTGCTAGAATTTTGTGAAAGATATAAGCTAGTAGTGGCGAACACACTGTTTAAGAACCATGCAAGAAGAATATACACCTGGAAACGTCCTGGGGATACAGGCAGATATCAGCTAGATTATATCATGGTCAAACAGAGATTCAGGAATCAAGTTCTAGACTGTAAAGCATACCCAGGAGCAGACATAGACTCGGACCATAATTTGATAGTAATGAAGTGCAGGATGAAATTCAAGCGAATAAGGAAGCAGTATAAGCAGAACAGACTAGAAGTGAATAAACTGAAACAATCTAGCACAAGAGAAAAATTTGCAGAAATGGTAGACTTAGGTCTAAGAATTAACTGTGAAAGGAGCTCAACCGAGGACGAATGGAATGCATTAAAGACCGAAATAATGAAAGCTGGCAAAGAAACCTTAGGCTTTAGGGAACAAGCTGCCCGAAAACCTTGGATCACAGAAGAAATTTTGGAGCTGATGGATCAGAGAAGAAGGTACAAACATGCTCAGGATGAAGCAGGAAGAGAGCAGTACAGGCAATTTAGAAATCAAATAAATAGGAAATGCAAAATAGCAAAAGAAAAATGGCTACAAGAAAAGTGTGAAGAAGTAGAAAAGGAAATGGTCGTAGGAAAAGTAGATGTTGCATATAGAAAGATCAAACAGAATTTTGGAGAAATGAAGAAAAGAGGTATGAACATCAAAACTGCCGAAGGGAAACCTGTTTTAAGCTCAGAAGATAGAGCTAACCGATGGAAGGAATACATTGAGAAACTGTATGATGGGGACGACTTGAACAGTAGTGTATTGGAAAAGGAAGGCGATATCGACATTGATGACTTAGGAGATCCTGTTTTGAGGACAGAATTTAATAGAGCTCTGAATGACTTGAAAGCAAATAAGGCAGTTGGAATTGATGAGATCCCTGCAGAACTTCTTAAATCTCTAGGAGAGGAAGGAATCGAAAGATTATTCAAGCTGATTTCAAAAAGTTATGAGACAGGAGAAATTCCTACTGACTTTAATAAAAATATCATCTTCACACTTCCAAAGAAAGCACAAGCCGACAAATGTGAGAATTATCGCACCATTAGTCTAACATCACATGCTTCAAAATTACTCACCAGAATAATATACAGAAGGATGGAAAGGGTAGTAGAAGAGATAGTAGGTGAAGATCAGTTTGGGTTTAGGAAAAATCGCGGTACAAGGGAAGCAATTCTGTCTTTAAGATTAATACTTGAAGGGCGGATCAAGAAAAACAAAGAAACTTTTATGGCATTTGTTGATTTAGAAAAAGCTTTTGATAATGTTAGGTGGGACAAGATGTTCAAAATTTTAAAGAAGTCAGGCCTAAAGTATCGAGATAGAAGAATACTCTATAAACTATATAAGAATCAAGTGGCTGTAATAAAAGTAGAGAATCACGAGAGACATGCATCAGTTAAAAAGGGTGTGAGACAAGGTTGTAGTCTATCCCCGTTAATATTCAACTTGTATGTAGAAGAAGCAATGAAGAAAGTCAAAGAAAAATTTCCATGTGGCATACGTTTTCAGGGAGAAAAAATCAGTATGCTACGATTTGCTGATGACATTGTCTTGTTAGCAGAGAGGGCTGAGGATATTGAGAAGTTATTGAATGGCATGAACAAAATACTGAAGCAAGACTTTGGACTGAATATAAATCAAAGTAAAACAAAAGTGATGAAATGTAACAGAAATGATACCAATACTAGCAGATTAAATATAAAAATAGGATCTGATGCAATAGGAGAAGTGAGTGAGTTCTGCTACTTGGGAAGCAAAATTACAACCGATGGCCGAAGCAGGAATGATGTTAAAAGCAGAATAGCACTAGCAAAAAGAGCCTTCATGAAAAAGAGAAACCTTTTAGTTTCAAATATTGATCTAGGAATTAGAAAGAACTTCTTAAAACTCTATGTGTGGAGCACAGAACTTTATGGTAGCGAAACATGGACTTTAGGAATACCGGAAAGAAAGAAACTTGAAGCATTTGAAATGTGGTGCTACAGAAGAATGCTGAAAATTAGGTGGACAGACAAAGTAAGAAATGAACGAGTTTTGGAAATGATGGGTGAGAAAAGAAGTTTATGGAAGAAGCTTACAGAAAGAAGAGACAGGCTGGTAGGTCATATTTTGAGACATGCTGGATTGGTTAATTTGTTAGTGGAGGGAACAGTTGAAGGTAAGAACTGTAGAGGTAGACAGAGATTAGAATATATGAAGCAGATAATTGAGGACGTGGGTTGTAATGGGTATGTAGAAATGAAGAGGTTAGCACAGGATAGGAAGGGATGGAGGATTGCATCAAACCAGTCTAAAGACTGATGACAGCAAAAAAAAAAAAAAAAAAATAGAAATCTGGACAGTTTTATAGAAATCTGACAACTTCATAAGGATCTCGAAACTTGTATACAAATCTGGAATCTTTTCGAAGGTGTGGACCATTTTATAAACTTCCGGCAACCTTCATACAGATTTGGATACTTCTAAATAAATCTGACAAGATTTATAGAATCCTGGAAACTTTTATGAAGATCTGGACAGCTTTTTTGGGGAGAGGGAGGGGGAGGGGAAACCTGGCAACTTCTACTGAGATCAGGACAATCTTAGACAAATCTGGCAGCTTCCTTAGGGATTTATAGACTTTTACAGAAACTGACATTTTTTATAGAGATCTCGAAACTAAACGAAACAAACCTAAATAAAACTAAACAATACTCAGTAGAAGGATGAAACTAAACTGTTGCTAAACTTTCGAGAAAGAAGAGGATAAAGTGTGGATGAGTCTCTTTATTATGGAGTACTTATATTTTGTAGAACATAAAAGTCAAATACATCATTAAGACAGCTCTGCAAAAACTCTAAGCATGAAAGCATTTTTTAAAATTATTATTATGGCTCTATGTCTCGTCGAAGTCGCGGTCATTAGAAGAGGGAAAGGACTTAAATTAAGGAACGGGAAGGAATTTGGCAATGGCCGTTTTAAAGGAACCATCCCAACATTAGCATAGAGTGATTTGAGGAAACGATGAAAACGCAAATCTGGAAGGTCGGACGGAAATTCGAACCCGCGTCCACCCGAATGCGAGGCCAGAGCCTTACTGCTCTCCCACTACACTCCGTAGTGCGAAAACAAATGTATTATTTTGTCATATTAGCTCCTGTATCAGCAGTTGGCGGTGTTTTCTTCAACGGCTCAAAGTTACTAATTAAACTAGCCAAGATCCCTATAGTATACTTAAGAAGTACCAAATTTGCTGTGTTTGCATTAAAACAACAGTGGGCAGAACACCTTAACCTGAAACTGACTGCCGAATTTCTAGTCAAGTTGAAGCTTAGAATGTTTTTTAAACTTAAAATGCTGCTTCACTTGGCGTTAAGTGAGCATCAATGCGTTTTGCGGTCCCATCCGAGCTTCGAGAAATTATTCTTAAAAGCTGTGCTCTACCCTCAGCATTATGGACTGCTCTAATGAATCATTCATTGCTTCCTTACGTTTATCAGATGCGATGAAAAGTATTCTTCAATGCAAATTTATTCGGTACTCATTTGGGTGGAGTGAGTAATGACGGATTCAAACGAAAAAATTTATTATTTAACGTCAATAAGTATTTCCGGTCCAAATCGTAAAAGATAAGTAGTATCAGGCCAAAGTAGAACTAGTTCAAACAGATACCATAAGAATCCTTAAACATCATTTAGTAATAGTTCCTTCCTTCATTAATTGATTACTGGCAATATCCGTGCGGTAATTCTGCAAATATTTCGTAAAGTATCCACAGAACATATCGGTTCATGGTGTTAGTTTCTTTCTATCTGTAATTTATATTAAGGTAAATAAATGTAACGTGTAACATTTTGGTTCTACGCCTACTAAATTATGAAACAATGTAATGTTAATATTTTAAATCTACATAAATTATTGATCCAACTTCTTGACTGATCATGGTGAAGGTTCGAGCGTAGAGGATGAGCGGTAACGCTCTTGCCTCAAATACGAAAGGACAGTGGTTTCACTTTGCACATCCAGATTTCTGTTATGTATGGTTTCCCGAAATCACTCAAGGAGAATGCGCAGATGTATCCTTCAAAAAGTTCGAATTCCTTCCCGTTTTCCACACTGAGTGTGGTGTGTGAGCGGTAACGTTCCGGTCTCACATTCATGAGGACGTGGGTTCGCAACCTCGTCCACCCATCCAGATTTGGATTTTCCATGGTTTTCCCAAATCATTCCAGGTGTATAACGGTATGGTTCCTTTAGAAAAGGTCATGGCCTAACTCCTCGTTCCTTGCCCCAGGTCATTTCCTGCCTCTAATGACATCGACGTCGAAAAGGAGAAAAGCCGGAAAAAGAAATCTTTCAGTCCTCAGCCCACACTCCATTTCCTCGACGCCGACGGGGCCTGAGTCTGTGTGATGGGAACTTACAATACGTTCTGCGTCACTTCAAATATAGCCGCATGCGTTCCTGCCGTCCTGGTTGCTAAACATCTAAACATCTGGCTAAATCGTAGAATGATCTTGATTTTCCGTCTGAAAAACTGCATATTGTACGACGATATTATTACGATACAAATCTCAATCGACCCGTTAAAATGAGAGAATGAAATAAAATCAGCACTTTGAACTACAGACCAAAATACTACTTGTAAAAAATGATAGTTATTAGTTAGGGCCTATTCCATTGCAAGATGAGTGTTTAAAATTATAATTACTAGCTAGGAATGTGAGTATGGTTCTTGAAATATGGAACACTACCGAAGGTTATACAAGTATATTTGAACTTTTAAGAACTGCAATTTATCAGCAGGTATTCGCAGCAGGGTTTCACTTAATTTGCTATCAACGCATGCAGTTGCAAAATTTGTGAAATTCCTTTCCTTCGCTGTCTGTCAGCTTTGATTAAAGCAGGTGAGCTATCTTACGATCTAACAGTTGAAAGAAGTAGGGCGATACTGAGACGCAGATCCAACGGTTTGCGTTTATAATTAAACTATTTTGTATTATTACATTAGGAAGAATTTAATTTTGGATCCTCTTGATTACAATTTTAACAGTTAAGGACTGAGGATTTCTGCAGGAAATTTTTTAGTTTATTTAGAGAAACTGATTTTTAATTCCATAGATACCTCGTTTTGCCTCACTTTCCGCTCTTGTATAGCATGACGTTTATTGTCTCTGAGATAACTCCTGCAGTAGTCACGATATTATACAAAGGTTGTCTTTTCTAGAATTAGCATTAGCATTTGTGTCGTTTGCCAGTCAGGTTTGTCCGGCTGTTTGTCCTGGCTGTTTTACCGTAGTCTGGTCTTCAGCCTCATATTGTTTCAAGAGTCTAGCACGCACCCCAGTTTGCGTTTCGAAGAACAAGAAGAGCAAGAGGTAGTTACTAGCGTGATGTGTCGTCTCGCTGTTGAATTTCATTTAGCTGCCTTCGTGTGACGGTGGGCTTAATGTATTACGCAATTTCCTAAATTTTTTGTTTATTGAGTTATGGGCTTGGTGGCGTTATAGAAATCACTAGATTCCATATTGTGGTGAATGCTGTAATCTAAGTATCACGTGTTGTTTTAAGTGCGTAGTTACATTGTTCGTTGTCCATGTCATTCAGTTTATCTGTCAGTTGTTGGAAGAATGGTCTGTCCAATGCTTTTTGGAAATACGTTCTGTTGAGCTCTTGCACGTCTCGTCCAGTAGTCCCACTTTTTTTTGTATATATAGTGCCTCGATCCGCGTTTCTTTCCTATCCTATATAATGCTAATGGTTTATAACAACTTTACTTCAAGAATATTTTATGTACATCGTTTAAGACCTCAAACTGCTCTATAAATTGTGAAATTTATGTGAGATTGAACGTAATTTCAAACAATGCGTAATATTACTACGGAAATTATTTTATTGTTAGGTAAGATGAAATCGAAGGCGACATACTGATCAAAATAGTAAATAGATTTTCAAGAAAGTACCTATGCAGGCACCGATTTGTAAGGTCAGCCTAAATGATGTTTTGTGCCTGAAATTAAAAGTGCAACACCCAGGCGGAGTTGTGATAAATGAGCGAAATTTGACCCCAAGTATCGTCGTATGAAAAGTATTAAATGATAAAAAATATTTGAAAGTTTTGCATGTAATAGAATGAGAATTACGATGCTATTTATTATGAAAAGTGGTTAACAGTGTGATCAAACATGATACTTTTTTGTCCACTGGTTCTTGTTGACCAAGCATGCCAAGGTGAAGAGTGACGACCCTCTACACCCAAATGTTTAACTGTCAGAGAGGTCTGAAATTGGCGTGTTTCAGACGGGTACACCATCTCGAGATATCTTCTGAAGAATTGGCTGTCGTGCAGTGTCAGTATACAGACTTGTTACATAGTGGGAGAAAGGAGGCTCTAATACTCCTAGAGCAGGCACAGATCCTTACAGAAGGACAAAAGTATGTGAAGACCGCCAAATTACGTGGGTAGCTGTTGCTGGCAGAAGGTGACTGCAGGCCAGATCCAAGCAATGGATACTGAGAGAGTCATTCCCTGAAGATTGTAAACCAATTGCTTGGAGTTGGGTTACACTATCTGACCCCTGTGCAATGGGTTCTATTAACCTAATTTCATTGCCAGCATCCTCTAACCTGTTGTAACGCAAAAAGCAAATGAACAAGTATATTTCGGTTTAGAGATGAGTCTCGATTCTGTCTGTGGAAAAGTGATAATCAACATGTAAACAGGCATAGTGGAGAAACGGCTTATCCTGCTGTGATTTCAGAACGTCCCACAGGTCCAGCTACTGGTGTCATGGTTCGGGGGTAATCAGTTTCGACAACAGAACTGAGTTGGTTGTTGAAGGCACAATGACGGCCCACCACTATGTGGACAGGGTAATGCACCCTATTGTTATGTTACTTCGGGCGTTCCTCAAGGAAGTGTAATAGGACCACTTCTTTTCTTAATTTTTATAAGCGAGCTCTGTAACAACGTTAATTGCAGGATGCGTTTTTTTTGCTGATGATGCACTTATTTATAGGGAAGTGAGGTGCTCTGACGATTACTTAGAAATTCAGTGCGATTTCGATGTTATTTCGAAATGGTGCCGTAAATGGCAGTTTACACTTAACTGCAAGAAGTTCAAGGCAATGCAAATAAGTAATAAAAAGATCCAGTTTGCTCACGAGTACAAAGTTAATAATTCAGTTGTTGACACTGTGGATTCCCTGAAGTATCTAGGCGTAACAGTACAAAGCAACATGAAATGGGACTTGCACATAACTTCCGTCGTAGGCAAAGCTAATTATAAATTACTACTTATAGGTCATATTTTGAGAAGTTGTAATGCTCATAGAAAGGAAATAGCGTAAAAAACACTAGTGCGTCCGCATTTGGAATACTGTTTTGGAATTTGGGATCTGTATCGCAAGGGATTGATTGACACGTTAGAAAAATTACAGAGGAGAGCCGCTCGACTCGTGACTGCTACGTAAGTGTCACAGAGCTGATACGTGGGTTGGGCTGGGATTTTTTGATGGACAGACGACGTCGTTTTCGTTTGAATTTGTTGGAGAATATCCGAAAATCTTTAATTTACGAGTGCAACGAAATACTTCTTCCGCCAACCTATTTAGGTCGCAATGACAGTAGGGATAAGATTTGAGAAATAAGATGCCGTACTCATACATTTATGTATTCGTTCTTTCTTCGTCCTGTTAGGGATTGGAATGCACTGAATTAGGATTGGTGCTTAGCACCCTCTGCCACACACAGTATTTGTGATTTGCAGAGTATAGATGTAGATGTAGATTGCGGTACCCTTCACGTCAAAAATCTAAATCGCATTTTCCAACAGGATAATGCCCGTCTTCATACTTTAGCGATCACAACACAAGCCTTACAAGTGGTTACGATCACAATTTGGACCGCACGGCCCCCAGATTTTTCGTCAATAGAGTATATATGGGATGCCAGGAGTAGACACACTAGATCACATGGTTACCCATCACAAACTGTGAAACAACTGGCTGCACAATACATGTAGGCGTAAACAGACATATCCAAGAACACTTGCTGATTCAATGCCGGCAAGGATCCACGAATGTATAGGTGCTCAAGGTGAGCACACTTCATACTGACAACTCTATCTAAAGCTTATTAACTTAGCCAGTTTCTTTTGAATTTGTTATCATTTCCTGTGGATTCGACCCTAGATACATCTACAAAATTTCTTGAAATTTCACCATTACTGTCTCGGCGTAACGCTTTTAATTTCCACCAGGGTATTTTAACATCTAATTTTGTTACCATATTACAGACCATTTAATCGATAATCCTGCTAAATAACTACAAATAGTTTAACAGATTTGATTAGGAATAATTAAAAAAGTTATCTTGATGAATGCTTAATAATAATAACTGAGTTTCACTAATTCGGTTTATTCAGGTTTATCTGATTGTGTTCACAATCATGTTGAGAGACTTATTTCATATTTGGCTTCATTGTTTGGTGTGTATAGTAGTTGGCCATATTCAAACAATTTATAACAACTCTAGTGGTTAGCTAAGTAGAACCTATAATCCGAGCTAATAAACGAAAATTCTGTATGACGTCCGTAGCTATAGTTACGTTTTGAGCCCTTACCTTTCGCTCACTGTAGGTGACAGTTATGATAATAGTAATAAGCAAATGTGGATAATAGTCGTAGTAAATAATATTTTTATTATTTAGTGGGGCTCTATATACAGATGAGAGGTTTGTTACTTGAAGTAAATATACAGGGTGTTACAAAAAGGTACGGCCAAACTTTCAGGAAACATTCCTCACACACAAACAAAGAAAATATGTTATGTGGACATGTGTCCGGAAACGCTTACTTTCCATGTTAGAGCTCATTTTAGTTTCGTCAGTATGTTAGTACGCTCTCCTGACCTCAACCCTCTTGACTTCCATTTATGGGGGCATTTGAAAGCCCTTGTCTACGCAACCCCGGTACCAAATGTAGAGACTCTTCGTGCTCGTATTGTGGACGGCTGTGATACAATACGCCATTCTCCAGGGCTGCATCAACGCATCAGGGATTCCATGCGACGGAGGGTGGATGCATGTATCCTCGCTAACGGAGGACATTTTGAACATTTCCTGTAACAAAGTGTTTGAAGTCACGCTGGTACGTTCTGTTGCTGTGTGTTTCCATTCCATGTTTAATGTGATTTGAAGATAAGTAATAAAATGAGCTCTAACATGGAAAGTAAGCGTTTCCGGAAACATGTCCACATAACATATTTTCTTTGTTTGTGTGTGAGGAATGTTTCCTGAAAGTTTGGCCGTACCTTTTTGTAACACCCTGTATATATATATATATATATATATATATTTAATATTCTTCAATAGAAGGAATGTATTTTATATGAGCACAAGATGGATGATTCGAAAGCATAGCTAACACGGGGTGCTACTAGCTCGTAGATACGGTAACTAAAAGGCTGCATCACCTATAACGGGCGTGTGGTCAGTTTATATAACGTTGATATTCAGTGGCCGAACTCGGATCCGCCTTCACGTCTGAAGCAATAGCTTGCGGTTTCGGTGTTGCTGAACGTGCCAGTCGATCACAGAGGTAAGTGCCAATCGTGCAAAATGATTCAGCGGAATTGTAGTCAATGGTAAACATGACGTATCTCTTTTCCTTCCGTATTAATCTCAATGTTTTGAGATAGTGATATTGTTCCCATGCATTCGCAACTATTGAGTCATTTATTTACCTTTTTTGAGAACCGTATAATGTTATTAGGTACGTGAAAACTTCATCGTATGTGATTCCAAGCTATCAGATCATGCCGTGTATATGATGGTTTCCATCATCAAGATTCAGTTTTCAGTTTGTATTGTTGGTGTAATTTGTTCAATGTTTCCTCACCATATAAACTACATAAATTTTGCTGTAGGTAAAGTTAAGTCAATCTGTATATGGATGATTTCAGGGCACAGTGTGTAAACCCTCGAATGGAAAACTTCTCGTAACAACCGCGGAAATTGAAACAAAAGATGACACACAGACAATTATACTGAAAAATAAGTCATTTATTATCACGACTTAGAAAATGACTATGGAACAATTACATTGAATTCACCACAAGTATTTTGCAAAATATTTTTTAAAAATTCAAGAAAACTAATTCCACGAAATATTGATTATTATCTGCTAACCATATAGCCGTAATTAGGATTACGAATGCTATTGAAACTAGACTGAATATTTTTGAAACATAGAAATTAAACTAAATCGGTGGAATTTTATATTACAACTGCTGACCGTTTTATCGGGTTTTGTCAAGAGCTGACTGTTAAGGGTGTTCGGTACGTCGTCGTATTGCATAATGTTTGCTATAATGGTATCAAAATATGTCTGATTCAGATCAATAAAAACTATTCAAATGTTACATTTAGTCCAGTCTTAACATATACACGATTCTTCATCTAATAAATGTATTAACACTATGTTTCTCATCAGTCAGTCGGAAATATTTCTTTTACGCTATTTACAGAGATACATTTTCAAGAACTGTATCTCAAATGCGTGTAGTCACAATGACGCTTATGGAGGAATAAAGCTATACTGTGTTGAAGTAATGTTGCGTTACAAAAAGTTGTTAATGCCGAGAAAAATTGATTGGTTATATAACCTGAATTTTGGAACACAAAATACGGTCGACTTGGATTTGTTAATCTCATCGTTTGAAGAATTACCCTGAATGTACTGTACACTTTAGAAGAAATGTACCAATTGCTTGTGACTTAACTTTTACATCGTTTCGAGGACATTTCCAAAGTATAGTAGTAGCTTTTCTATAGAGGAGTGTCGAGATTTTTGATGCCGAAGAACTTTCAACGAACTTGTGTATATCCGTGTTGATTCTTCAGCGTACGGATCACATTGGATTTCTAGTTTGAGCCAAGCTGCGGCTAGTCAACAATTTAGCTGGCTATCCTCTTTAATAAAATGCGAGTTCAATTCGGTTTTATTTGTACTTGCACTGTCAAAAGAAAGTGTTACTGCGATGCTAGCTGAAAGGCAGTTATTTATTCCGGAAGTAAGAGAACAAAAATACGAAAAATTACAATCCGAGAGAAAGATTTAAAAAAAAAAATCTTTTAGATTTATGTGTTGCTTTCTGTTTATTTACGACATCTAGATGCAGAAATTCATGTAAGTAGAGGAGCATCCAATGTTTATGCTGTATTATCTGTAACAGTTATAGGTAGCAAGTGACAATATAACATAAGAACTTTTTTGACAGCCCATAACAAACAGAGAAATGTATTAAAACTCAGAGAAAGTTTACACGATATTAAATAATGGATTTGACTAGGAATTATAAGCTCAAAAAGAAGTGCCATGTCAGCTGAAAGGCAAGTGTCTGTTGTGTAAAAAAATATAAAAACATATAACCCAACGTTCGTTTAAATCCACAAGTTGCTATGTGTTTACTTGTGACAATTAAATCCATAAATTCATTTAATGATCTATTCTCTGTAGCACTCACACCTTAATATATTAAATGCATCAGAATTACATTTGGATTAAGGAGTAACATTTTCTATTGATGTATTCCTGATTAGCATAGCATAAATTAACACAATTAATTTCATTAAACACCTTCATTTTGAATTGCAACTAGACTCAGGCAGGCGCAACAGCACAGTTACTGTATCGCAATATAAACTTGCCCTGAAAAATTTATTGAAAGGAAGAGAAAATTTACAAGAAACATAGGTAATCAAGAAATATATCGATAAAATAAATCGTCATTGTTTGGTTTTGAAATTACAGTTTCCTTAGAAAGTTTTTCATAAAAAAAAAAGGATTCCATCATTTTTGACGGGCTTTGTAGAAGTAATTCCAAGTGGTACAAACTGAGGGCGTAGACAAATATATTAAAACGCGAGGATGTTGTTGTTGTTGTTGTTTTTGTTTTTTTGGCTTTAGGGTGCGTCGACATTGATGTCATTAGCACCCTGCAAGGAGGAGATGCTTTGTTCATTTTTTACTGCGAGTCTAGTCAATGTTTACCTGCAATAGCCCCTTGTGGAAGAAGCAGTGACAAGGCGACGGGTAAAGCGGGATTTTACTAAGTAGAAAGGTAATTTTTTTATCACAACTAATGATGTGGTTATCAGTATGAACCTTAAAATTTATCACTAGCCACGAACGCTGCCCGTGTAATGAGCTTTACTCTACTGATCTAATAATTGAACATAAAACAATATCAACAACAGCCGTGTAGCTATCCAAGTCGGAATTCTCCACAAGATTTACCGACTCACTTTCACTGAGAGGACGTACACTTTCGCAGCGGGATTGTCCGGGAGCTTCTCGAGTTCCGTTACTAGGCGTAAGCATCCGTGAGCAGGCAGCTTTCCACCAAGTCTGCGGTTTCTGCTGCAGGAAGAAGCACGACATCCGTTCACGGTACTGAAATGTGCAGTTGACGTCAGTTCCGTTCTGTACAAAAGGTTGTTAGTCATTACAACCTGAAAAATAAATATGATAGGACCCAGAACTGAGCATCAAATCATCGATAGGAAAACAAGGTTAACCGAGGAATCGTGGTTCACTAACTCCATTCCTCAATTTAACCTAAATCATGCAATGGTAAACAACAGAACTTGGTAACTATAACGTGGCTGTGTAGGGTAGAGCACAATTTATTGCGGAAACTAGTATTGCTTTGATTTCTGAAATACAGCTGCGAGAAAGACTAGAGAAGATTACTGAAAATTATGATTTAAGTAATCAACAATAGTGATCCTGTGACTTAAGCAGATTTGTGCATTATGGTTCTCAATTGAAGCTGAAATTATGCTTCTCTTGATAACGCTAAGAGGTTTTCCAGTGATACGTTTGATATGATCTATTCCATCTTTGCACTATTTCCAATCTATCCACTCTCGGAGTATCAGTTTATCCATACTGCCCCCGTCACACCAAAACAAAGTTTTGTAGAATATGGCGTCAACAAATAAAGAACAATTATCAAGAATATTAAGTTCGCTGAGTACTGATTCATTTTCTGATCCACGTAATGTGTAACAATTGTTATGAGCAACACACTTTTCACGACAATAACAGGAAGAAAAAACTACCAATCTAATTCCTCAACATACGTTACACAGACTAATCTAAAAGACGTAAGCATAGATCCTGCACTGTTAACACACTGAAGACCTAATGTAGGTAAGATGTTAAGCGACAGACAGAAAAAAACTTTATTTCTCCATTTACGTTTTGTTGGCTCTGGTGACTCATATAACTGGTCGTAAGTAAAAGCCACAAATGTAATGCGTAACGGTTGCCTGCTACAATCTGAATCATATTACCAACAGATACATCATTGAAATATTTCTTAACTTTCCTTATTAATAATTTCAGTCATGGTGGTTAGAATTAAGATCATTTCAGATGTTGTTGTCATGACATATAAAGCATTTCTTTATTTAAGAAAGGAGGCTTAAAGAAGACAACGACTTAAAATACAATGTAGTTAAATGTGAAGTACGTTTTTTTCTCAACAGTAGATGACGTTGAAAAAATTTCTTTTAAGTTTTGTTCTAGTGGTGTTCTGAAATATAATAAGTAAGTGAAAGTTAAATCATAGTTAGTACACGATGTTCATAAACTATAACAATATAAATTTGACCATGTCATAAACAACGCAGTTTTCGCTGTCGGGGTGTAACTTGTTTTTGCTCAATTTTCCCTTTTTTTCCAGAAATGGTAGCAAACAGTGAAATTCTATGGTGGAGTGTGAACAGTTAACGTTTATTCCTATAAATTTTCCATATTAAACGAATTCGTTTTTATGGTCTTGCAGACAATATGAGCTTTATCCTGTCTCCGTTTAGAGGCCATCAATTTTTGTACATTTGCTGAATTCCAGATATCTGCCTGTGTCGATCCGCGTCAATCAATATCTCAATCAAATATCCTCCGTCATCGTTAATTCTGCAGTGGATCAATGAGTAGACCTACCGCCATGCCAAAAGTAAAATTTTCTGTTACGTAAGGGAATTTAGAGAGGACGATTTTAGTACAGATGCAAGGGTTCTATTCTGTAAATTATCAGAAATTAAAGTGCCTTCAGCAAAACGTTTTAAAATTTAATTTTCCAATGGTGCAGCGAGTGCACGGAAGCAAATTATGCTGTCTACATGAAAGCGACACTACTAGATAAAGTAACTGATATTTAATTGAGCGTGTTTTTATGTATAGTAAATTTAAATGTTTTGTCATATATGGCCATTTTTAGGTTATACTTGCCCAATTTTAAAGTCATATTTTCCTGCATATTTCTCTATTGTTTTGGTCATAAAGATCCGAACCCTAGACTGATATAAAATGTAGAGTGAGTGAATATAAGGTAAAGTCTAATGTTTGCACAAATTTCCTCCGCTATCATTTTAAATTTCGTGAATATTAAATCTGAACTTTTGAGCGGAAAAATTTAAAGTATGTCTACTTTGAAACAATAATAATGTATTGAAATTTAGTACATTATAAATAACACCTCTGTTACTTCCACGATTAACATGCAGAGGTTGTATTAAAGGATTTCTCTCTAACGATTTTCGAAGTGATAAATGTAAAACACAATAAAACAACAATTTTAGATAAGAAATAACGTCGTCGCTACAACGCGTGGGTATCCTGTTGCGATAAGCACCTGACAGTGTTGGTGACGAATGGTTACTAGCTCCTGTCGGGGCTCATTAGCATTCGGTGAGGAAACTTTGCAGCATTTATCAATGCTCACATACCACAAAAATAGTATCTCATTACCTTTTAGGCCCTTGGAAAATAACTCACTAGAAACTCTAGACCCGAGAGAAGAAATTTTTACCTTCTTGTATTTTGCCGACAGAGTAGAAGAGATGGTATAACCTATGATTTCTAACAATCGGTCTGTCTAACAAAGGCTTGGGCTAAGTCTGACATCTCTCTGCTTAGCGAATACTGTGAAGCTACGTATATACCACTGGCGAGGGTGATTCTTACGTCGGCTGCAGAAGTTAAGCTGGCGGTTCCATTCCTGTTTTTCCAAAGAGGACGCTTGAAGGTGCGCAGATACATTGTTTCACCGTATGCCTTATTTTATTCTTATAGATAACTGGACACACATACACTACATTTAACAAACACACATCACGAACAAATCTGGGAGAAAAATCCCACTATCAGCGGGTTACTACAATTTGTACTGACCACTATTACGAGTACCATTGTTCGTGCAATGCTGAATGTGTTGTATGTACTTCACATTGATACGAAATGCTAAAAAATTTCAGTTATCTGGACGGAAATAATACCTTGGTGGCCTTTCGGTGTAAAACTTGCAAATGCATAGGAACAATCAGACTGCCACGGAGGTATGCGTGCCGCCTCACAAACAAAAGCTGTAGCATAGGAACGACAGGAGATAACGGAGCAATGGAACAAAACAAAACAAAGGTGTGTTGCTCTGAAAGTGCCTCTATCTTATCACACAAAGGGACCGTAAAGACAAGAAGTGTGCCACCATGGCGATAAGGGTTAGTCTCCTATCGCTGACCCCTCGTTCCATCTGCGCAGAGGCGGATTAAGAACATGAAATAAGAGGACGCTTTGTGACCGGTTTTACGATAAATGGAAGTACAATGGCTTGCTCCAAACAAGCTTCCTTTTGTCGAACAAGAAATCGTTCGCCAAATCGAAAAGGGAACATTATATGTCTGTAAACAGTTAAAGAATCAACAAACCTTTATGAAATATACTGCAATACTATTTACGTATGACTTGAAAGCCAAAGAATACTTAGAAACTAAGTGAAGATTTCTGACTGAATGACGCTGTGAGACACTATTATTATTCTGAAATTTGTTGGTTCCCCACATTTCTGCACATCTATAGTTTTTTTTTTCTTCTTTTTTACATATTGCGTGTCATTCGCAATTTTTCTACTTGAGGATGAAATATTACATTCAATTATGTTTTTTCTTTTCTCGTTTTCAGATTATATGGTGTTATTGGTCGGACATATTATTCCCTACTTTTTTACCGTTCCCACAAAAATCATTGTTTCAAATCATGCGAGGAAAATGTTGTCGTGTGACATAAGCGTTATTGGTAAACGTGAAAAACAAGGCAATAATGGTAAATTTCTGTGATCACTCTCGCTTTGTCGTTTCGCTCTAGGAATTATCTATTCAGCTTCGAGTAATTAATCATAACTTCTTACGCTTTAATATGTAAAATACTGTAAACTGATTCCCCAAAAAATGAAGTTCGCTTATGTTATTGGACGTGGCTTCGGCAGGGGCTGGCAGTGATCTCTACGTGAGTTCTCCATATCGTCTGTAGGCCAGAAGCTGTTGGCTTGTAACTAGACGAATCTGTTTCGTAAGAAAGTCTTCTCGTACATTAAAGAGCATGTACTTGTTTTTCCTTCGTGGATAACGGAATACGGTCTCATCTGACTCTATTGAATCCATATATTGCAACATATCTTCTCTGCCCACTGTTGTGAGGGAAAACCATTTGGTCTCTTTTTGGAAATATGGAGAAGAGCGCTGGTCAAGGCCAAAGCCGTATGTATAAACAAATGTCAGGAACCTAAAGGTAAATCCTAAGCAATGGTTCACAACTTTAAATTGTACTGGCAAAATGATACAAGTAATTTTGTGAAGGGGATGCTTCAGATTAGCAAAATCTCTAGTAAATCTTACTGGTACAGCTGATATTGCTGAACGTATAAGTGTTGCAACAGGACTGAAATGTTCCAAACAGTTGTAAGATAGGAACAGCGGGAATGAGACGTATTGGTTCGAGTACGAATATGGGGCTACTAGCCCTAAGAAATACGTTCCACAGTCGGCAGCAACGCTATTTGCCTAAAATGAATTTACAGCCTAAGCATCATCTATTTATTCTGTATTTCGCTTCAAAATACCCACAGTGGAGAGGGGCATTATTAACCAGTAGCAAAGGCTCTTGTACAAAAGGTAAAGACCGTCTTTGGGTATTCATTCAGTGAGGGGAATTCAAAGCTGGCGTTGCTTTATTACTAATAGCTTGCCCCGAAACTTGACGTTGGAGACGATACGTACGAGTATACGTCTAGACACACGGCTCCGTGTCATGAAGTTAACTCTCATGTTATTAAGTGTCTTCCGCTAAGGTTTCTTGCTGTTATTTAAAACCTAGTTCTTACATATAACTGGCTTACACAATTGAAATCTGTATTTTGTCATTATTAAATGATTAAAACTTTTACTGGTTATGATGATATTACTTTCACAATGTGAAGTCAATAATAATTGAGTGAATTCAGGCATTACTGAACACAGCTTAAAAGCAATAGCGCCATAACAACGTATTTTATTAATAGTTTAAAAGTACTAAAACACTCGGAAACACAACTTCAACATCTATTCTCTGGTCATTTCAGTAGCGATATTATACTTACAGGTTCAAGTGATAGAGTATTAATTGTATCTAGGCGTCTCACTTCACAAAAGATTCAGGAAAGAGAGGAGGAAAGCTGCTGAGAAAAAAATCAAAAGAAAGCACTCTCATTTATGTCTCGTGACTGGGACCCGTGTTTCTAGTGTCAACCGTTCATTATTTTTCCATTAACGTCGCTACATTTGTTCGAAAGAATTAACTTGCTTACCTTGAATCTTAATTATTTACTTTCCCGCGTTTCTCCTTCTATCGAACTGTCCTTAATGGCAGCTATTATAGAATGTGAAACATAACAAAAAATCCTTGAATTTAAGTCACAATATAACAGGAATGGTGTAATAATTCAACGTACTAAACTGCGAAATATGTTATAATGTATGTGATGTACTCTTAGGAGGTGTTGTTTCTTATAATCTACGGCTACATTGTCGATGACACCATGAAGAAAGAAGAAGAATTCATTTAGGCGAATTACTCAGGGTTCCAATGACCACGATTTCGATGTATCCTATGTCCTTCACAATAACAAAAACATCATAATTGAGCCATACTTTCTTGAAAAGCATTCATCCTCTTCTTCTCCTGGGTGTGATATAGCACTTACCGTTTCCCAGGTCCATTCTTTAGATTTTCTTGTGACCATAACTTTTTGCACAATTCGTCTCTAACTATCCGCGGTCTGCTTCTTTTTCTTCTTTCAGGATATTCCTTACTCTTATTGGTTATCTTCTTTCGTTAATTCTTCTTAAGTATCCATCATTACAATTAGCAATCATTTTTACTAATGAATGATACATGTTGTGGTGGGTGCCTTGGTGGGCAAACTACGTTACAATTATATTTCATACCTTTATGATTAATAATTGTGGATTTTTAATTTTAATTTTTATGAAGGAGTGGAAATTATTTAATTTTGCAAGAATTTAGGAAAAAATTGTCACAATATGACATTTATTTTCTTATCACTGGCGATTACAAGTCTGAGCAAATTTATCGTTAACATTAACACAAATTGGCAAAATCATAAAAGCAACGCTCAGAGTTACAATTAGCCGTCATGAGCAAGCAAACAACTTTATATTTACTTTTAAATATATCTCAGAATCAAAATGCAAGAAATAATGACAATTGGAACAATAAAAAATACAAGTTATGACGACCTCAGACAAAGGTATCATAATACTGTGACTTTACAGTTAAAAAAGGAAAATCATGGGCGCCAGAATGAACAATATATCATTCGAAAATAACTAGTTCTGGCAAATTATGCCGCTAGCTCAGGGGTTTTTACAATTACAAAGTGAGAACATAGACCTATCCTCTCAAAGTCGCTTACGGGTTCTGTTTCACGGAATGCACAATCAGATGGCTTGGTCGTAATAAGTTACCATTGTAGTCCTGCGTCTGATGTCTGCGGTGACTGTAGCGGACCCACGATATGTGAGATTATCTCACAAGTCGGCTATAGGCATCTCTGGTCTGACAATGCGCATCATCGCATTACCGGCTGTGTTGCTGTGATAAGCTTGCTCCAGCAAGGCAAGCTGGCAGCCAGATATCGTACAACGGCAGTTGGCGAGTGAAACCAACTTTCCAAGTCCACCTCAGACTAGACTCGCATAGCTTGGACTCGAAGATCGAAGTTAGAATGTCCAGCTCCTCGCTCTTCGGTCCACGAGGAAACTTCTCGCTCCGCCCATTTGTAGTCTCGAAGCTCACATATAACAAAAATTCCCAGGATTTTAAGTTATACGCTCATTTGGATTGGATCTTCAGGTCGGCACCTAATGTCACGTGATATCCCCGATGTGTGATTTGCCTAGAGTATCTAACAGAGGTCGGACATATTCGGCTAAGTTCGCCGGAGTGAGAGCCCCTTCGGGTGTCGGGCGGCAGGCTTTTCCCGCTCGGTGAGTGACCCATCCCCAGGGAGCAGAGTGTGTGGTCCGGCAAAACCCCAAATCCGCGACGTCCCGTCGCCATGATTCGGGAAGACCAAGATTAGCTTCAAGCCTACATAGCTCAATAATTCTTGAATATTCGCTTTACCAAGATACACTGTATGTTCATCATTTCATTACAGTCCTCACTTGGAATCTTGCGTACTTTAGAAAATTACAACAAAAATCTATTTAGGTGGTCGTCCAAGATTTATGTAAATTACTCTTATATTATTACATATATAATAAAAAATGCACCTTGTAACGTGGCGACAGCGCGTCATGTTACAATGTAGCACTTCCGGTAGTGAATGTTAGGAATACATGCATGACAACTCCAGCTAAAATTATTTTATTGTTTAGATCAGATAAAAACTAAAACATCTGAAGTTCTCAAAGAAAACAAAATCACCTTTAAATTAAAGATACTAAAAATTTCTAACACATTGGAATTCAGAATATGATAACAATTATTTGAACAATGAAGTGCGTAAATAATTATCAAGACTGTTTATTTAATATTTTCAGTATGCATGAGTACAGAAAGCGTATATTGTTGATGCGGTTTGGACTGATATTAATGAAAGAATTAAAAGTAGTGCATGAAAGGAAAGAGATGACAATGAACACAAGTTGACACTTGATTTTATACATAAGGTTGTGGGAAAATTTTCGTTTATAGTTAAAGCAATAAGGAATAGAGAAAAATTACCAAGGGAAGAGATGAATAATTTACCAAAACCGTTAAAACCATGTAAAATAAAAATTCGAAGAGGACAAAAGTATATGGGATGGGCTTTAAACTCAAAACATGTAAGATAATAAGAAAAGAAATAAGAAAAAGGTAAACAGGTGACAAGGGAAATTTCCAAAAGTGTGTGCTGCATCGCAATTAAATTAAATTAAATTTTAAAAATTAAATATGGAAAATATCAATTCTCTTCTCGCAATAATATTGTAAATATCACATTATTAATTGCTCTGAAGATTGAGGTCAATTATGATTACTAAGTAAACGAAGATGTTTTGTTAGTTTTTATGTCTCAAATTTATATTCTGTTTCCTCTATTTTCAGTTGAAGACTCGTATAGTGGAGCAGAACTGACGCCCCACAGCTAATACCTTGGTAATGAAAGGTCTGTCAGTCGGCTCTAACCTCATACAGCACTCTGACCACGACGCCACGGAGGGCTTGATCACATTCCAAAACCTTCTGCTGCCCTGTCATTGGCTTCCATGGGTTTAGACGTATCATGGTAATAAACCTCTTAAAACTGATATGAAAAAAGTTGGTAAAGCATGTGTGTCAGTATGCATACAATTTGCTCTCTCTCTCTCTCTCTCTCTCTCTATATATATATATATATATATAGATATGAGATACTAAAATCCGATAAAATATTGCGGCACTAAGATGGACCTTATCTCATTTGATGTCAGTCAGAAACAATGCTAAATTAACAATTTTAAGTATTCTAAGTATTTATTCAAACTTCCTTGAATTTCATAACCATACTATCAAGCAGATGATTTTCGTTCTCTAAGCCATTTTTAATTGGAGAGCCGTTTTTCGTTAAACGAATGTTAAGATAACTTAAAAGTTTTTGTTATTATTACTGTAACTGTAAACAGACACAAAACTGTGTTAATTATTCATGCGACGCTTTTCAAATAGTGTCTGACAAACTGATGACCTCATTTGCATATTTCTGCGATCGAAAGAAATACGAAGACTTAGTTCGAAGTCATAAAAGTATCCTTGACATTACTTGCACCATTCACCGTGATTGGAATGGTATGAGGAACTGTAGGTGCGGCAATTTGTAACACCAGATTATAACAGCCAGTGAACCGGAGCGAAGCATCTTGACAGCACACCGTGGAAAATCTACTATACGAGAACTTTTCTTCGCAACAGGACGTTCAAAACGATTTCTAAACCTTCTCTGCCTTCAAAAAACTAAGCTAAAATATGTAGTAGCTTCAGTTACTTCCAAGAACTGTTACGGAATAATCTGATACACATCTGAAATATGAAGTAATATTTGGA
>JARYHS010013630.1:287973662-288194063 GCA_031002005.1 Vandiemenella viatica | reverse complement strand
ACACACCGAGCTTTGAGTCAGCTGCTCGCAAGGAACGCAGTATTCTTATTTCTTATGATTCAGCATGACAGACGTCATAGGACACAAACAGCATTTATTTCCTGAGAGGCAGTAACCCGCTGAGCACAAGATTACCTCACAGGAATTACACTCCCGCTGCCGTCCACACTTTACAGGTCTTGCACGTTATGCGACACAACCACACAGCTATTTTGCTGGAGGTAATTAGCCGTCATGTTTGTTACATGTGAGGGCACGAAATGACTTGGTCAAGGTATATCTGCAAATTACAAACCACTCGCTCTGATGATTACGGGTTATTTCCGTTAAACTGCAACTGGGCAGAGTGGCGAATCGCTACAGAAGGTCATCTTCCCCACCGCTAGTATCAGATGACAATCACAGAGTAATGAATTCTAGGGGAGATGGCGGCAACGAATAGGACTCTATGTGAAATCCAGCGGATAGTCCAGTAAAGATCACAAAATCGAACATCAGCAACGTCTAAGTGCCGAGCTTGGTGGCAGTTTATAGCGGCTGTCTCACTTTATGACCACAAAAGTTAACCTGTGCAGCTGAGACAAGTTAACAGCTATTAAATTGCTTACATTGAGAGATAAGCGTGCTCGTAAAGACTAAACTTTTACTTAACGTTGCTTCGCTATTATTTATTGGCATTTAATCTGATCGGACATACAGGCAGTCTTCCTACACAAGTCCTTATTAGCGGCTACATTAGAGTTTAAAAGTTAAAACATTTACTATACCATAAAATGATTAAAAATTTGTAAGACTTCCATGGTTTTAACCAGATTGTTGAGGATTAATTTTGTAAACTTTCGTTAAAATAAACATTATACAATACAATAAAAGAAGTAAAAATTTGCAGGATTGGTAGATGTCACCCACTTGGAAGGTTATATCTGAAGTAATTTTGAAAACATAAATATAGACACATGTACATACATACTCACGCGTTAAAAGAAAGGAGACAAAGCTGCTCAGTAGGAAGAGTTTTACTTCTAGGAGAGGTAAAATTCAAATAAGAATATTACTAACTTTAAAATTAATCATATATGTAGTACTAATGTTTCTGTCGTTGGACAATAACACAATAGTCGCATTGTAAGGAAAGGGAATGTTGAGATTCGTTAATTAATAACCATTATATTTTCCAGCAATCAATACTTTATACAGGGAAACGGAACGTGATTTATACCACCAACTGCCTAGTCCGTGAATTGCCATTGTGGCTTTTCTCGCAGCCCTCTTCGGTATAAATGGCTAGGAAAATCACCGTGGTGGAATTGGCTTCTAGTAATACACGTAACGTTAACGTTCTAATTATACTTCCATGGCTTCGAGGGAACATTTTATTGCCATTGAGAGTCATTTACCTGAAACGAACTGCTCCATTCTGTTTGCCATCCTTCCTTTGCTCGCTTTTTGGGTTCATTCAGAGGAGGGTAACTACAGGTCCTCTCTAAGTCCTCGATTGATAAATTTTTCGCTGTCGGGTTGACGTGCACATCCTCTGTGTGATGGAATCCACACCAAACTTGTGTTAACTCCCTTCGTGTTGTTATCACGTATATTATGAAAAGTATCTCTATTAATATAGCTGCAATCTTTTTATTTAGCCTGACTTGTCGATATTATTAATTTATCTCAGGAAATCATGAAGAATTTATAATTCCCTTTATCCGCAGATCTCATTATATTTTATCGCTTCTAGTAACGCCGTATTTTCTGCTAAGAATATTGATGTTTACGCTGATTAACAATGTAGAGAGTGATACTGCGATAGAGTACATCAGGGGTGGCCAACCGAAATGATCTTGCGGGCCACTTTGGAAGCGCATCATAACTCCGCGGGCCGCATATAAAATTATGTATCCCCACTAGAGACATTCTTTTTGGAGTGAAACATGAATTATTGTTGAGTTTACTATTATTCTTACATGTAAACATAGTTAATATAAAAATAATGATACTAAACGCACATTTTAAAGAAATATATAACACTAAAAATGAAATATAAAAAAATATTTTGTAAAAGTGTGGTGAATCACGCGGGCCGGAAAAATGTCCAAGGCGGTCCGCGGGTTGGCCACCCCTGGAGTACAGTATAATACGCAACCGATTCTGCCTTCTGATTTCATCTTCAGTCTGCAAGTAGAAATGCGTGTTATTTGTGATCTAAGCTGGATAATCTTCTGTTCAGATTATGATTATGTCGCTATTGGCAGGTTACTCTGAGAAATGTAGGCCTAAGATGGAGTGATGTTCAAAATTTATCTTTTCGTAGGTCTTCCCTCAAAATGAATACACACTAAGAAATAATATGCTTTATGGACTGGTATATATTGGTTTAATTTAAATTTCTGCTTGTCAATTATTTTCGAATTTTCAAACGTTTCTTCAATGGATAAATTTAAAGATTTAATTTATCTTGTTATATTTTTCTTTCGTGGAGAGGTGAATCCATGGATTCAGAACGCAAAGCATTTTTTTTAAAAAAAATTTCCTGGATGTCATTACTTATAACCGTATTCTAAGACAGAAGAAAATTAATTTGTCCAACTTCTGTGGAGCGTGTTTTCTACCGTTGACATAAAAGATGCAACCGTAGTCCGCTATCTTCTGATCAGATTAGTGTAAAATTCGGAATGTTTTAGGATGATAACTCCACCGCATACTGTTGAATACCCGTAGAATGTTAAGTCGCTTATTGGATTTAGGAGAGGACTGCCGAAATTTTTCCTAAGTACTGTTATTGCTTTTCCACTTGAAGAGTGTGTGGTACTAGGGAAATAATGTAATACGAGGAGAATACCACAATAACTGATTTATCGGCAGCAGTTTCCATTGTTTTGTACAGCCAGGTACTGAATTCCATTATTCCTTCTAGGGATGTACTCTTCCTATCTTCCGAAAACGGGAGGGCAGTTACGTTAGGAGAGAACTGGTTTTCCAATAGTAGAAATTTATTTCACAAAGAGTAATTGCAACACACATTAGCGATAACAGTGATGGCGAAATGTGAAATTTGGAATTTTTGTGTCTGTCTGGGTTTCATACAAAAAAGTAATGGGCGGATTTGAAAGAAGTTGCATTGGTAAAGGCGAAGGATACTTTTTACCCCGATAAGTTACTGGTGATACAGTAATCTTAAATTTTAGTATTTTCGTTTATCTGTGCACAGATCAAGCAAACATTAAAGAACGGATTTAAACAGCCCTGCGAATAGTGATAGCTTACGTCATTGGTGATCATACAGGATACTTCCTGTTCGCACAAATTACTCACCTGCATAGCAAAACATATCAAAATAAAGTGCCTCCAAACACTGTATGTGTTTGATTACAATATATACGTAAATTGTTCAGTGATTAACCGTTGTTGATCATGTTACCCTTTATACGCGAAGACGGCGTGTATAATTCGTACAAACTATAACAGATCGACTTTGCGATTCAATAAGGGATTTTATATCACAGTTTATATACATACAAATAAATACACCGGTTCGCGTACACGACAGGCATTATAACTTCAAATACTGCTTGCAGAGAAGCTACGTGAAAAATGCCGAAGGGTGTCTGGAGGTCATCCACGACCATAAAAGCTGCCGATTTAGGCTAGTCTCAATGGGCGTTTGAAGCAAATGATGTAAACAAACGTGTTTAAAAGATTTTCATACAACCAAAATTCAGAAGGAGATCTAAGAAAGAGGAAAAAGGATACCTCTTTTGCTTTTACCCACCTATAAAAAATTTATTTCATAGCTTAAATGTGAATTAACAGAACAATTCCACTTGGATGAGATCGCAGATTCCTCTAAGAACTATTGTTAAATTAATTCAAAATTTACTTTCATTTTACTCGTATTAATACTATGCTAATAAATTTAAAAATTCGTTTGACAATGGATGTGAACAAGGGGTTTGGAATGTTGGAGGTATAGTTTAGTCTCGAAGTTTGACCTTCGGACAGTTTCAAAGCGGGTTTACGTACGGTTGGCGGCTAACTGTATCCTTGTCGGCGGAGAGCGACCACAAGGACGATGGGAACATACTCCACATTCTAATGACAAATATAAATCATATTTTAGTGTCGGAGGGGTGTATGGTCGTAAATGCCGGCTGGACCGTATCTCAGGGTATAAATGTCTTCTTAACGAAGCGTCTTCCATAATCCGAGGCACTGGGCCAGCGGTGCTGTAGAGGAGACTTCAAGGTGAGGAGCCGGAGGCTGGCTCTTACGTCCAGTAAGCACCAGCCTACAGCAAACTTTTCAAACAGCTTCTTGCAGCGTTTGTCGTAATTTTTCTGTTGTGTATTCTTAGTGATTAATATTTTTTTAAGGTCGACTGAGACTGGGAGATCTTATTACTAGCTAAAATCACGGCTTTGTGGTGGCTTGCGAAGTTTTGTTATAAAGAATATTATATACAATTAAAGAAATTAAATAATAAGATTTTAATATTTAATCTTCACGAACTATCATCAAAACCCGTGTTATTAGTTTGTTGGGAAAAAAATTACGCTCGTTTATAATAAGACGTAATCTTTAAATATTAAAAATTTCAATTTGTTTATAATCAGATGCAAAATTCTTATTCAAATTTCTTCCTGTTTTCTACATTTAATCATTCTTAAATTTTTAATATTACTGATTCTGTAATAAGAAAATCTTCAATTTAATGCTAGGATTTCTTAAGTTTTTACTCTCTATAACCCAACATATGTTACACCAAGAGAAGTTTATTTTTCTCCAATATCTACAGCAACTTTATCCAATGTTAAATCTTGAGCTTTGTGAGTAATGATTGCGGAAGGTAATTGTAATGAAAACTGTTATCTTGAACAAGTAATGTTTTGTATTTTACAAAATTTAGCTGTCGGTGGAATCGGAACACAACCACTATTTTCAAAAGTTGAATGAAAATAATTTTCAAAACGAACCATTATCACTCATGGCATAAATGCTAATAAAAATTATTAATACAATTTTTTGCAAAAATAATTATTGATGACATATCTAGAAATGACTTTGAATTATTAGGGCGAGCTAATTTATGTTCAATTTCACGTCTAGACGTACAGTAGTATTTTCAAAATTTTACCACAAAAATCTAAAAATTGTCGGCTAGTGTCACTCGCCCTAATAAGAGCAGTGAAAGATTCCGAGTTACAAAGTTTGCGAACACATACGTCCAGATCGAAAAATTTTAATCGGACAAAATTGATGAATAATACTATATCGGTTTGCCAGTACAGGAATAGTAATGAAAGAACGCTTTCTTTAGGTATGAAATCATTGTGAGAAATATTTCTTCATTTTTACGGTCCTAAAAGGAAAGTTTTAATTAATATTTGAGGTAATTGTGTACAGTCTGTATTTCTTTTCATACCGACATTTCCGTACCTTACTTCCATTTTAAAGAAATACTTGTTTGATCAAAAGCATTAATTTTTGTTTCTCAAAAATCTATATTTACTTAAAGCGATGCAAACCTGACAGTAAAATTATTGTTAGGCGTTCAAAACACCTTTTAACTGAAGGATTACGGAAGTTCATTACAGTATTGAGAACGTTTGCCTGAAAAAAAAAAAAATCAAAGAATTGAATTCTTGACCGCGTATCGAACCCGCGTCCTATGTAAGTGGAGAATCATAGAACGTCTCTAATATGAACCACGAACACAAAGGAAACTTCACAAGGTGACCGAAATATCATCATACTAATTCAACTACTTACAAAAATTTAACTTCATTTCTAAGTTTTCATTTGATTTCACCTTCAAACATTTTTACACTAGATACGGTAGGTTTAACCTTATTGTAATGCATATTTACTATTATCTAAACGAAATTCCCTACTACATGATCTATACGATTTCTGGTAGAAAAAATACAGGTACCGTACAGTCAACTGAGCTAACTGTAGACGCCTATTATTTTTCTGTTTTCAGTAGACAAATTAAAGTTTTGCTTTAACATTTCTGGATGGCGACTGTTTGAGGTGCTGCTCCTATGGTACAAATTCTGTTCGTTAATTCCTCAAAAAGTTATGAGCAGCAGCGGCAGATAAAGATTACAGCCACTGTACTTGTATTACAAAAAGTCAGTATAGTTGTCTGAAGCTGAATAATTACCAGTATATTGCATGCATATAGCACTGAAACTGCTCCTGTTAAAGAAAATCGCCAAATAAAAATAATACGTTGTTTCACTTACCTCGATCTGAATCGTTTCCTAAAACTCGAATATCCTGATCACTACTCGTCATTCCACTACATCAAAAAGCTATGACACACAATTCTATAGCAATAACACAGAATAACGCCTCTTCTTCCACATTGAAGCACGCAGTTGACTGGCTGTTGTTGATTGTAGAACATTTTTAAATAGTGGGACTCTAGCAAGGACTGGGGAAAGGAACGGGAAGGAATTCGGCCAAGGTCCTTTTGAAGGAAGCGTCCCGGCATTCGCCTGGGGTGATTTGGTGAAACCATGGAAAACCCAAATCTGGATACCCGTACGGGTATTCGAACCCGCGTCCTCCCGAATGCGAGGCCAGAGTGTTAATCAATTGGGAATTCGAGGGGAGAGGGAGTATGTTTTGAAGATATGATGATGAAAACAGCTTTCATTGAGTCACCTTACCGATAGAAATTAGTCGATATTTTAATCAGTGGCTCGGTGATCTTGGAGACGTAGTTATTATCTTTGAAACGCAGACAGTGTTGTCGAGGCGGATTCCGGATGATTGCATTGTATAGTAAGACCTGGCACATCTAGAACTGACTTTGAATTAGTATGTTCAATTTCACGTCTTGAGGTGCAGCAGTTTTTTTCAAAAAGTGTACCTCAAATGTGTACAAATCGTCGCCTAGTGTAATCAACGAGGGAGTTTTTATGGTTACGGAAAAGAACTTTTCAATAAGAAATAGAAATTATTCACTTTAACAACGTAAAACCAAATTATGTATGGTCAGGCAGGGGACTAAAAATGAACCCTCCTAAATTATATCCTAGCCCAGCAATCATCGCCATCTTCATCTATTTATTGGATTAAAATCTCGTCCATCTCTATACAGTACACTTTATGCTTGGTTATTCACGTCTCTTAAAGCAATTTTTTAAGTAAATTATTTCAGTTTTTCAATAAATGCTCCAATATGAATTATTGAAATGACTAACTCACAGCATTTGACATCTTGTTGATACAAGATAAAAGACATCTCCTTAAGGCCAGAGAGAAATGTCACAAATGTTGAAGGAATAGCTGCAAAGTTAAATACATTTATTTCACTAATAATCCTTTTTCCGGATTTTACCGCTCAAGTTAATTTGTGTAAATTGCTTCTTTTAAGTAGCACAACTAAGTTATTACCAAGAAAAGAGTCTTCGAAGTTCAGGACATTATACCTGAATACAAGAAATAGCGCAGGTTTGGCATCTACCATCTTCAGGAAACCGTAGGAAACAGAAAAATTGTTTTCGGATGGAAATATGAGGTAACCAGCAGCCGAGACTTCAATAAAATATCCACTTCATTATTCAGTATTCCTCCTCTGAGTTTACACCATAATTTCTCGATCTGCACATCGGATATAAGGGATAAGGATGGTATATCGTATTCCTTCGTTTCCTTAGAAGAGAAACAAGAACTAAAGAAAAAAAAATTGTGTTAATATTATGACCTTAACCATGTGAATACGTTGTAAGAACGGAGACTTTCACGGCTCCGGATTATGTTGTTAAAACAGGATTTTCGACGACTACCTCCGCCATCTTCGTCAGATGTGAAAACATCTGTAATGTTCTGCTGACCGACAGTAATGTCACACATATTTCCGCAGCGGAGCTAGTCGTCACATTACGTGTTTTTACACGACACAAAACGTCGCAAGAAGAAGGTGATCACAAAGAAGCATTTAAGAAGAATTTAACTGGTATTGCTTGGGGTAACGTCCTCGTAATGAACAGCTGGTGGCGTAGAGGAAGAGGAGCAGCCACTGTGAAGAGGGGTCTTGACCTGCCCGCCGGGATGCCTACACAACAGGACAAGAACCCTAAGAGCAGCCACATCCGGATTTTCTAATAGTCACAGTAATGACACCACCAATATAGAGCGAAAGATTGAATTCAGCTTTAATGACATTCTAAAAAACAACAAAACTTAAAATAGCACTGAAGCATAAGTGGATATTTATAGAAGTATTAGGAGTAGTAGGGAAAAGATAAACCCGATTGTAAGCTGGCACCTGATTTCAGGTGGAAGGGAATGGGAAAAATTTCTTTTGGATGGCAAATAATGGAATTAATGGAACAATTTACCAACGGATATGATGAAAAAAATTTACAAAAAGACCGAAGGAGGTTAAAGTTGGAATCTGAAAAGAGCAGAATTAGGTGGGTTGGTAGAAAATCATGAGATGGGAAGGGGAGCGTGTAGGAACGTTGTCTCCGGGGCGTGTATACATCATCACAGTTGAAATTAAATTAAATCAGCTCAACAGCTTTCGGCGAAAAGCAGCTTGTGATGTTTCAAGTACTACTCCTACGATTTAGAAGAAAGTCAAGCACCTCTAATCGTGATACTTCTGCTATGCTCCAGAAATATTAACACATAACTATTACATAAGGCTTTAAGCCAATATTTTAGAACAATGAGCTGTGAAGAATATGTTAGTTCACCAAGTGTTAGCCGTAACATTTATAGTAGTCATTAACATTGTTAATCTGCTAGATATTTAATCCAGATGACTTCCAACACTTTGCCTTTTACGGAGCATATTCTTAAATTGCTAATTGGAAAGGTTTTCTTTTTTATTTGCATTTCTAGTTAGCCTAGCAAAAAAGATCGATGTTTGAGAATAAATATCGTAGAGTTCCGAGATCCGTATTTTGCATCTGTTGCTAAAAAGCAAAATGATGTTATAAGAGAATGGTATACTTGGTATGTAAATTTCTGGATAACTAATACGACATGATATTTACGTCCCGTAGTGACAGTGTTGGAAAAAAAGGTCAGTCGAAGTTTTAAATGATCGTTTCATACAGTCCCAATTGAGTAAAATGGGAAAGAAATAAGCATAACCACCAATTTTGCAAAAAAAGTTGCAAGAATTGCCTCAGTAACACAGGCGATCCGTCACTCTGGGTGTTTCATTCTGTGACACCAGAGAACATTAACAGTGTGACTAAACTGTTTAGTGATACTTCCTATTTGAAGTGCGCAATTTCTATCATTTCAAAATAGTTAAAGAATAATTGAGAAGTTGTGTTTCATACCTGTAAATGTTTCGCGGTGACAATAATATCCTTTTGGAGAAGATAAAAGTGACGAGCATTATCACTGTGGAATATCTCTCAACCACTGCGACTGTTTCATGATAATAAATCCCACACCAACCAATACAACATTTAATGGCTCTGAATTTATAATCTGTTAGAAGATACTGCTTACTTTTCTAACTGAAGTAGCAACGTCAAACATCGTATGTGAGTGGTTAACGCTTAGCTCATTTACTGCGGAAGTGGCCTGTTGAGCCCCCAGAACCTCCGGTTTTCATTGTTTCACCAAATCGTTCTTCTTGAATTTCAGGATCGCCTCTTCATGTGGCCATGGCCGAATTCCTTCCAATTCATTATCTGCGATCCTCTCGTGGCTGGAATAATGTCTACGTCGATGAGTGTAAAATGCTTTCAAAAATTGTAGTATATATCCAGCCGAAAGATATTAGGCTGTGATACTAAGATGTTTTCTCTGTTTTGCCGTAAAATTTTTTCTGTTTATTCTGCTTCAGTTTATTAGTTATCACATACCGAAGCCTGTTCCAAATCTATTTTTTGTTCTAATGATAATATCAAAAACGATCTAACCAGTGCTCAGGTTCTGGAAGGTATCCAATCATTCTACTGTGGCGCACGCAACGATTTCACGGTTAAAACGTGTATAATAGCATGGAAATATGATGTCCTCCGCAGGCCGTTTTTCTTGGCGTGGCGTTGATGACTGTGCAGTGTTGGGAGCAAGGCGCTTGTTTCCACGCCGTGATTAATATGTATCGGGCGTGTGGTTCGCAAGGTGTCTGCACACTCAGACCCCGGTGATCTAATCGATGGGACTGTGTTGGAACTGACAGCTCACTCCGTGGCCTGTATCTACATCTGTAACGTTACTCTGCACAAAATGTGACTGGCAGATAGAGGATTGTACTAATGTCATTCGCATCGATAATTCAACGAAAATAGATGCAAAGAATATTTGACGATATTTGTACATCCTATTATTAATCTTATCTCTCCTGCGTTAATGACTAAAGTCTGTCGCCGTAATATTGCTCTGCCAGTCAATTAGTTCACTGTTCAAGATTTTCTTTTAATTGGTGAGCTATGCCAAATTAGCAGTCATTAAATTTTTGACGCTCCCTGTAATCAGGTATAGCAGAACGTTTAACCTTTGCTTGAACATTTTGTATATACTTTCTTCCATTATTTGTTATTATACCACATTGTTAATTGTTTTCAGTTATTTCAAATAATGTGACATCGAAAAGCTAAGAAATACAATAAAATAATAGTATCGTCAAATTAGTGTCCACAAGTTCGTTGAAAGCGATTCACGTAGAAATTACTAGTCGTATTTCGGATTTTGGCGAGTTTTAGAAAACCTACTGCCCACAATCCATGGAGAAAATTTGGTTTGTTCCATTTTGATTTAATATGAAAAAACTGGTAAATTAGAATAAAATTTTCCGCAAATTAGTTTGACGCTGACCCCGTCGCCTCCCTTCTAGTGCCGAAAATTGGAATGGGAATGCGGAGGCAGGAAGCTTAGGAACCAAATGACCTTTATGTTTTAGTAAACATTAAGAGGCATGTTAAAGGTTAATTGTTTACCAGGATACGCATCAGCAGCGTAGTATTACTAAGAATTGAGATTCATTTCTGACACGCTCCTTGGTTTGGATCGCACATTAAACTGTAGGTCCCGGCTACCTGACAGAATTACCGTGTTCAATTAGATATCTACGATTGAGGTGTATTGAGCAATCGATAAGTAACTTTGCCACTAGCTAACTAACACCACACGAAATTATAATTATTTTTTACAGTTATATAATAAATCAGTCGTCCTAGGCCACATCTGGTGTAAAGTAAAATTGTTGAGTAGGCTTTGATTGCATCTAAGAAGGTCAAATTATCTGCTCGCAGATGACGACATAAATTCAACTTTTCATAAAATACGAAAACCATTTAATGATGTTACGGAGCAGCTAATAGTGTAGATCAATGCATAAGTGTCTAGATTTATAGTTTACTACGAAATTTATTTTAGACAAAAATCACGAATAAGTTGTAACATATTAATCATCTGTGATTATTTTTAGATTCATTTGCATCAAAGCCAGTTTATATTTAGTTAGATAACTTCTATTTCATTTTTTTAACTTCACGCTGTTGTTGAAGTTTGGGAGCTAACATTTATATTCTAGGGTGTGTATTTTTATTTCTGACACAAAAATTTCCTAAAAGTCACTCGATTCTAGTAGAGACGCATTTTAGTTTTATTTATTTCAGTGACTGATACGTCGAAACATTTTAACGTGAAGGTAGGAATAGCACGTGACACTATAAAAATTATTTCGTCTGACATATATTTCTTGTAAGAATTGTCACACTTATCTGAAAAAGATATTATGTATAGTCAAATGAACATTTTATGAACGTCTTAAACATGTTATTAATACATTATATAACAAAAGTGTTATAAAAATTTAGACCTTGAGGACGACTATGAAAACCTTGGTAAAGATATAAAGCATTAGTTACCTTGTGTCTTGGATTGTAGAGCGGTTTTTTTTAGCATCATTTTCTTTTCAGCCATCAAGATCCGAGAAAGGCATCTTAGCAGCCGTTAGAACTTCGCAGAAAATCTGAAAACGAGAATGTTGAATTATATCTTCCTGAACTGTAATATTTGAATGCAATTGACATCAGAGACTTTGACACTATGTAAAGTATTTAATGTATTGTTTTATATCATTGGCGATTTATGAGTTTATTCGTAACAGAGCGGAGTTAAAATTCCGTCAGTAGGGTACGCTGGGAACTTGAACGTTTTAAAAAAATAAAAGGGAACAAATTGTCACAGTGAAAGCAGTAAAAGACTTTGTGTACTTTCTCCACAATTCTAAGCGATTATAGTCAGTGTGATGCCGTCATTCAAAAGAAAGTAGGATAGTTTAGATCATATCAGACTGTAGTTTCATATTGTTTGTGGAGGTGTATTCGTCACGTCAGGAGAACAAAACGAAAGCCGAGCTCTCTTACAAGTGCGTCAAAATAAGTTCGACAGGCTATAAGATCAAACCACGGAGATTCTGAAAGAGCCATTGTATCCATATAAGGCACACAATAATAGTGATCTTTGCTGCAAAGAGAAATTGAAAGTTTAGCCATGAATCGGTGATAGGTCAGCAGTGGGCATCAAGCATCTGGCGAGCCGACCCACCCACGCCGGGGGCTGAAGCCGTCTGGGTAATTCGGCGGGCACGGCTAGTGCAGGCAACCAGGCTACGCGGTCACGAGAAATCGAACCTTCCCGTCGGCGCGGCGGGCACGAAGAAGCGCGGGAGCTCATCCACCTCACGACCGGCTCCCGAATCCGCTGAGCTGCCACAAAAATTCTTCTTAGCACTTCGAGTTACGTCTGCAGCGATGTGGAGCAAGTTTTCAAAAAGTGCATCTACATCGATGCAGCTGATGCAGAGAGATTTATCAGGATCTCGTGACGTGATTAGAGTGCCTGTATTGTTAGTACATCTTGATCTAACGAGTGCATATCATGTTAGAAAACATTTCATGATGCAAACAGTAGTTATCATTACCAAGTCTCTTAGCTCTCTCTGCCACTCCCAGTATCCTACAAATTCGTGATTTATTTAGATCTTAGATTCGCATCAGCTAACTTCTTTGTGCAATCAAATGCGTTGACGAGAACTTACACAAAACTTATTAAAAGTATCAGAAGGAACATCCTAATTAAACATATGCGGCCGTGAAGCCAATATTAAGCTAAACGCACGAGAATTTTAATAATCATAAAATTTCAATTAAATCTAATTTGCATTTACCTATTAAATTTTTTTTTTATTATGTCACCCAAACTAATTTAAGAACATTGTCGTTCCTTTACTTTTCTTCCGATCTGATGGTATGCTCAGGCTCCAAAAAAGTATTCTTCCTTCTGATATAGGCCCTATTATTTAAGTCAAGACGTTATTTTTATCCCCTAAAAATAAACTAAAACTAATATTCCATATTATGATGAAGGTATGACATACACTTTTTAAGTAAATATCTCTACAAATTCGATAGTTGACAAGTGTATTAATGTTATTACTTACTCCAGTTTCTTTATGATAATTTTTTTAACTGAAGCTGTTAACTTATTCAAGATTCAATGATAATAAGTAAACATAGTTAAATTTCCTCTCTGTTCTCTTCTGTATAAGACAAACTGAAAAGAAATGCATCATAGATAAACTGATTGACTGTTTGTCATTCAGGTTACGAGATATTTGTCCCTTCCTAATAAATTTAACTGTTATCTATTAAATATATTTCAATTTATCTGTGTCTCGATAATGTTTATTTTCATGAGATCCACATATAGATTGATCTTACAAGTTTCAAATTACTTGCACACTTGCGGAGTTACTTTCCTGCACTCGATTTTAGCCACAAATCAGGGGAACCAATGAGCACAGAAGAGCATTATTTGCCCACAGAATTATGATGGCTCGTGTCTTGGCGCGACTAATAGGTTATCATTTAAAAGGAATGCCTGTAAACCATGCCAAAGAAGGTTCTCTTCGAAAAACCAACTCCATTAGCGTTAAGTGGGAAGCAGGCGGACAAAGCCGAGCAGCCCGTGAAATCACTTGTCACGCTCACAGCCGGCGCTTGACGCTCCTCCACATTTCGCACGCCAGTCTCGGAACACCACAAAACAGGCCTAAGCTCTTCGCAGCTCACGGAAAGTATGCTACTAAAGCCGCATTAGAAACTTAGAATATTATAAAAACTGGAAAAAGTTTACTTGGATCCAGATCACTAATTCACTAAATATGAAAGAAAGAGAATAAGGAAAATTGTAAATGCGTCACTAAGCATATCATACGAAATGAAAACCTATGCGTTTTCTTTAAATTATTATCAAGAAATATTGAAAATTATATATAATTTTCATAATTAAACAACAGTTATTTCATGAAGTAATTTAACAATAATTCTCATTGTTTTCTGTCTCTGATCTTTTTTGGTATAATTCTCCAACTCTTCTTGTCCTAAATTAGTATCTTCGTCTCATCATTCTCGTTGGAACCTAAGTGCTCAATTATAAACTTAAGCATCGTAATATTTGTTTCTTCAACAGTTCTATCTTTGACTGTACGCTCCACCAATAAATTAACTAAACCCAGTTATCTTAAAATTGGGCGTACTATATGTTTCTTTATTCGTCCATGTGATTTTTGAAATCATTTTGTTGCAACACATTTCAAATGCTCAGACTGTGTACAATCTACATAATCAGCGACTATCTATAGATGTTTACAATATGCGTTCTCTCTGCGGACAACAACCTAAAATAATAGAAGAAATTAATTAATGAGGCATCATGCGAACATTGTGTGAGCGTGGCTGAGGGTGTGGCGCTTGTGTTTGTTGTGTTGCGGCAGGTGTTGAGTCTGGAGAGCGCACGTGCTGCGTTAATAACTGGTTCAGAGGCGAGCGGACGCCTCGCCCGCAGCATCCGCACCGAGTGCCCTTCACATTCATTAGCTACTGCCACGTGGAACTCTCCACAGCGGCCGCAGACAAAGTACTACTTCCCGAAACACGCCCCTCGCATCGTTTTATAGATTCGCAGATTAAATTGAAAATTAAAACGTTCTGCGATAACATGTCGTGCGAGATAAGCGTTGTGAGACTAGCATATATTTTTTTAGTGCTTAAATATCTTATGGCATCTCACAGTCGCTTACATCTACGAAAATGAGCGGATTCAAACAGAGATACACTGATGATCCTAAACATAATCACATCTTGCCATCGCGAGATTAAACGCCGTCTGATGACGTTGCGGGTACGTCGGGCGGTAAGGAAAGTACAGGGTGATTATAATTAAAGTTTAAGTTTCAAAACGCTCTAAAAAACGAACCACTTATTAGAATGACGTCAAAATTGAACGGCGAATTATTGAAGAAGGGGGAAAGAACATGAACGGTGATTCTGCACCAGTAGCTCTGCAGAAGTTCAGGACCCTCAAGGGTGTGAAAAAAGGCGTTGGACCGATGGCTGTCATGGGTCTGGGGAATATGATGGAAAAATTCGAAAATTCAGGTTCGTTTGATGTGCAATCTGGTAGAGGAACGAAAAGATGTGATTCGGCGGTAGTTGAAGAAGTGGCCACAGCAGTTCAGGAGGCATCGAGCGATGGTGTGTAATCCTGCAATGCTATCCGTACAAAATTTGCCATGAGGAGGAGTTGTTTCCTTCTGACCTGCCAGCAAGAGAGAGTTTTGCTTTGGAATTTCTTGCTCGCATGGAAGCAGATAATGATTGGCTGTAAAAATTCTGTGGACAGACGAAGCCCATTTCCATCTGACGGGATATGTTTTAAGATTTGTCATTTGTAGACGAAATTCTGATGCTTACAGCTCCATCTGTCGCTAAAATTTGGAACTATGTTTTTTTCATGTTCTTTCTCCCTTCTTCAATAATACGCCATTCAATTTTGACGTCAGTGGTTCGTTTTTTAGAGCGTTTTGAAACTTAAACATTAATTATAATCACCCTGTATATTGGCGGAGGTTAGACTCACTGTAATGACGATACTTGTGACACATGGGGAAATCCACTGACATGAAGTGAATTTGCAAAGGACAAATTGTTATGCCCCGGCGCCTTGGAACAATCATTTCGGAAACGGCGAGACAGGTCGGCTGTTCGCGTGCTACTGTAGTGAGCGTTAGTGGTTAAAGGACGGTGGTGAAACCACGAGTAGGCGACAAGGTGGTCAACATCCACGCCTCATCACACAACGTGCAGGATAGGGGGCGATCTGTGGCAGAATACGACGCTGGTGTAAGAACAAGTGTTCTGGAGCACAGCGTACAGCGCACATTGTTAAACAAGTGGCACCGCAGCGGACGGCCCTTACGCGTTCCCACGTCGATGCAACGATTACGATTGCAGTGGTGTCTAGATCATTACGATTAAACCATGGATCAATGGAAACGTGTCGCCTAGTCGGGTTAATCACGTTCCTTGCTACACCAGGTCGATGTTTGTGTCCGGATGCGCCGTCCTTGAAGCGAACGGCTGATCGAAACATGCACCGCGGGCAGTATTGTGCTATAGGGGTCATTCGCCTAGGCCACCGTGGGAACGGTGGTGTGACAGCTGTGGACCACCTGCATCCCTTCATGGCTCGTGTCTTCCACGACAGTGATGGCATCTCCCAGCAGGGTAAGTGGCCGATTCAGAAGGCTAGAATCGTACGACAGTGGGTTGAGGAACATGATAGTGAAGTCATGTCGATGTGTTGAACACCAAATTCGCCTAATATGAACCCAATAGATCATATGTGGAACGTATTCAGACTTCAGCTCCGTGCCAACAAAACACCGGCCCGAAATATAAGGCAATTGCGTGACCTGTTCGTAGACAGCTGTTGCCAGAATCCTCCGAAAACTTCCCAAGGTCTACTTGAATCACTGCTGTATTGGGTTTCAATAGTGGACCAACACGCTATTCAATAAGTTGTCATAAAAATGTTCCGTTTCATCAATGTTTGTAGTCATTCTGGGTCATTACAGCTACAACGATTGGATGGGTTTAGAACAAAAAAGGATCCATTTAACTATAAAGTAAAAAATACACATTTATACAACGAAACTTGTTAATGAGGTTTAGCAAATCGTTTGTATCTGTATACGATTACAGAATATAATCAGATGGTACATTGACTGCATTATCGGCACAACTGCAGAAGCTGGAAAAATCTGGGGAAACGCGAGTAGAGCCTGGAGCAATTAGGGCCTAATGACATTTAGAGATATATCGGTTATGGTAGATCAGAAGGTATTCGCTTCCTAGAAAATACAGTGCTTCACGCATTTTCAGATTAGGCAGGGGTCTCCGCTCCACGGTTTCAAACGCCGCCTCACATGCCCGCTCGCATACTTTGTGGAATAGTTCACTTCGACAAAATTTTTAAGTCTGAATTAAGATATTTTTAAGTAAAATAGTGTTAATATATCGCAAAGTAATCTCAAAATAAAAACTTTTGCTCGAAACTTGGAAACTATATTAGATGAAAATATTTTAGTATTTTTTGTTTAAAAAGAATATATGGCCAATATTGCGGACAAATTCAAATTCCTAGGTCATATCATTTTTTAACTAGACCCTGTGACAGAAAATATATTTAATCGATGCGACCATTTAATTCTTAATTGTTTAGTGAACAAAAACCATACCACTATCCTCAATGAGCTCTGAATATTCATATCTCACGCGCTGGACTAAATATATGCAATAATAATGTCTAAGTCAGGGAGACATATAACATGGGTAAATATCAAGATCTTGACTTATTTGGATTATGTGCTAGACGGAAGGCTACAAAGAAACAGGTCTCATTATCTCATAGGGTACGGAACACTAAAATGAACAGCGTATTTCGAATTCTTTCTAGTATTTTTTTAAAAGAATAGCTTCTAGGTTATGAGTAAACTGCTAATCGGATTTTTTTTACTTTCCTGTTGCCTGTTGGCAGAGCTTCTGTTCTAGGCCGCGGCCTTTGGCTTGAAGCAGTGCAAGCAATCTAAACTGTGCGTGAACCGTGTGAGTTGAATTCACTTACCATTTGCTGCTCTTCACAGTTTGAATTCTCGCTGTTAAGCTGTCAATTTGGTTTAGATCAAGTTTAGCAATCCAGGCAGTTTCCCTATGGTTCATTAAGCGATTCAATCCTAATTCCTTTACATAACGTGCCAGTAACTACGTAATCGATTATTCTAGTGACACTACATCTGAAGATCAAAAAAAAGTGTCAAAGCGGTAAATATTAAATTATTAGTTCTCATATGCTTCCTTATCAGTGTATCAAAAACGAAATCACTATTTTGCGCACTAAAATAATTTTATTAAAAATCTTCACACTGAAGGAAAGACTGACAAGTACAGATGTACCGAGTAAGGCCGGGTGCACATTGACGCGCAGTTGACGCAGGCGGCGCAGCACAGTTTCTGTGTCTCTATCTTTTGCGGCGGAACAGCGCGTATTGAGACGCAGAGCAAGGCAGCGCAGTACTGCGCCGCACATGGCCTGCGTCACGTTGTGATCACGACACAGAAACTGTGCCACGCAGCTCACTCGTGCCGGTTTTTGCCCTAACACTTGTTGCGTTATTTATAATTTTGATTTACTTGTAATCAGTTTCAACTATGAAATAAAAAAAAATTGATTAAACTGGTGCGTAACTAACCTGCGATTCACAATCTCAGTCATAATAAATACATAAAAATTAAATTTAAACAAGAAATTTGGACAATGAGCCCAATAAGTGGCTAGTAAATTCAGCATTTATTTATCATACAACTGTCTACTTATAATTTTCACTTTTATTTTCTCTTTTTGAATTCATTTTCAGTAAAAATTTGAAAAAAGATTGATATATAGGTTATTATTACATTATTTGTTTTCTTATTACTTATTATTTGTACATCATCATTCAATAGTGTCCCTGAGAGACTTTTTTTTTTTTAATCTTGGTACACGTCAGACTGAATTGAGCTCTTCTTCTCACTCTTCAAGGCAATCTCCGTCCAACTCCTAACGAGAGAGGGAGGATTCTTATTAAGAGAATTTCAAAAATAATTTGTTGAACACTGTTTGTTTATTGAGGGTAAACAAATGAAAATCTGCGACACAGTTACTTTTGTTGCTTTAATTTATTTTGTGCATGACGCGTTTCGGGAATTTATTCCCATTTTCAAACGCACTATAAGTAGTTTTACATGTTTTTAGTTATAGAAATATGAGGAGTCGTTGTGTTTGTTATCCATTTTGTTATGGATAAAGTTAAGACTGTTTGTTTAGTTTCTTATGTTCTGTTATGTAGTTTTCTTAAAAATATAATATGAAATAAAAGAGAAAAACATTCTTACAAATGTCATGTACTGCCAAACGCCAAATTAATTAAATAAATAACCACGAAAATACTGAGATATTATCTTCTGTTCTAATAGGTATTTGAGCGTTGTCAAGAAAATAACATGTTACATTATGGCGTGAATCTCCGCTCGAGTCATCCGGAAATAATCTTTTGAGATTTCTCTTGTCACTGCAAAACCCAGATGAGAGTTTCTTCTTTTCATGTACTCACTTTTGCATAGTTTTATCTAACTCAGCTTCTGTTAAAGTAATAACAATTTTCCAAGATCGGCATCCCAGTCTGATTCAGAAATCAAAAATCGAGTTTTTGCATCGACTTGTTTTTGGTTACCCTTTTTTGTCAGTTTCTCAACACAACAATGCTTTGTAAACTGCCGCACGAAACTGCGCTTTAATATGCGGGGGTAACTGCCCGACACAGTTTCTTCGTCTGCTGCCCTGTCCTGCTCTGCGCTGTCCCTACTGCGCCACGCAGCTCAATGTGCGCCCCGGGTAAAGCAGGGACTAACCAGCGTACCATTGCCAGTCGAGCCACTGCTCTGTTACACCAAAAACAAAATCTTACCGAGCCTTAATACTAACGCTCCCTCCTGTGAATTCCAGGCTTTCTCCGAATGTTCTTTAACATTAGACCGAGCGGTATCGCTCGGGCCTCGCGTTCTGGAGCACGCTGGTTCTAATCCCGCATCCAGATTTTTGTTTTGCATGGCTTCCCTAAATCACTCCAGAGAAGTACTGGATGGTTTCTCCAAAAGGCCATGGCCGAAATGCTTCTGGTCCCTTTCCTCCAGCTCTTTCGCGCCTCTAATTATTTCTGCGTCAACAAGGCGTCGAACCATAAGCGTAAAAATCTTTAAAATCTCGCCATTGTGGATGAGTGGTTAAGCGCCGGCACTGTGGATAGGGGAGAGACAACGGGGCCAGGATAGAGTCCTGGCACCTGTGTACAGGCTGTCCTGGTTGCGGTTTAAAAGCGGTTTGCCGCAATCATCAAGGCGTAGATGGGACGGTCCCCAATCTTCGCCTCATAAACTACACATTTCACCATCAAAAATACCCTTATTGACGGAATGTAGTTACAAGTTTCGCAGATAGATGGCAACTGTAAAGACTAAATGCTCCAGATCTTTAAATCAGTTCTACCATGGGTAGGGCACATGTCCTCTCGCGTTCATGATAACACCTCGATTATCTGCGCACAGGGCGACTGACGGTGTCTTGTGGCCCGCCAACGTTGATACGAAAAAAATCTAACATCAGACAGAAATAGTTTCATTGCGAATACCAGTACCAGCTTCCTTTCCGTCACTTTAGCAAAATCATCTGTGAATTTCCTTCCGTAGTCCCTGTGTCTGATAATATCGATTCTGAGAAACAATTGGCTTCCAAAAGCGTCATCAGAATGTGAATAGTATTTCAGTGAAAAAAAACCATTACGAATTGCAGAATGTCTGTCTGCAAAAATTGCTGAGTGTGAGAGAAAAGAAGCTAAATTGAAATTGAATACTGTTATATAGTAAGATAAAATAATAATAATTTAAAAAAATCTTGCGTAGAAAACCAGTGGTCGTAGAAAAGTAAACCATTGTCTCTTTAGGATTTATATAAAGCACACAAACGTGCACATCATATCAAATACAGTAAAAAGGAAAAAAAAATCTCAAAATATTTTGCTGCAATAAACACCATTACATTTGAGTTGTTGATTGGTGAATGATAGCTGATCGCTGGAATTATTTTCCAATATAGTTTGTTTTGTGTGGTACACATGCTGTTTGGCTGGTGCACTAATAAGCTGTGAGGCCGGTGACGTGCGGTGTGCCAGTGATACAGTGGCCGACATTAGGACGGCTTCAGGCTCTACTTGCCGCGGCGAGGCGCCGTGTAAACAACACCTCGTACCTCCGTCACGGCCGCCGGCTCACCGGTAATTGCTAACCTCCACCTGCGGGAAAAACCTCGCCACCTACACCGCCCCACGCTCCTCTTCTGCTGCAATAATAATCTGTTGAAGCTCTTTAGGAATCTCGTGAATTTAAAGATTTGTATAGGCCTACCGTGAAATACTAAACCTAAGTAAAATCATGACACACGATGTATCTAAGTTTGTTACTTACGTTACTGAATTCGCCTCCACGTGAACTACTCAATTACTGTTCGATTACGAAAAACTATACTTTTCACTACTGCGCCAACAATCCCTTGGCCGACCCTGGCAGTGTAAGAGCTATCTCACTGCCCTCGCATTGCAAGGGTCGTCAGTTCGTGTCCGGCCCCGGGCATGCGTGGTTTTAACTAAGTATTGTGTACGTTTTGTGTTTTCCTCATTACCCTGCCCACAATTAAGTAAGAAAAACATGAAATAAAATTTAGAATAATATAAATTGGAACCTGGTTAAATGATCGGAAAGACCGAAAGCCAATAAGAATTATGTGTTGGAGATACATTGCGCACTCCGTGTATACCTTATGCTTACTACTGAGAGGAACCTCAAACATGAGGTATTCACCAGTGTTGGTAAGGGTTGTGGAGTGGGTTCTATTTCAGCCGTATTCATAGTTCTGGGTAACATAGACTCCACTTGGGAGCAGTAAGTGTGAAAGGGGGCTTCATTTATTGCACATAACCATATCTTTCTGTCAGCAGTGCATGTAGAAATAAAATTTGGACATATTCCCTGAATTCAATAAGAGTGAAAACTCAAAATGCTCTTTGTTGAACGCGCGAAAACACAATACATCAGAACTTATCATTTCACTTTACAAATACATTTCGAATTATCATCTCTAGCAGTGAAATGACTATCTTAGAAATCTTATTTGAACATTTTTTCAAGCGAATGCCTATGGTAATGTAGTGCCACTGTTGGGAGCAGATTTATAGGCGATGATGACTGTGTCACTGCATATCAGAGAAAGAAATGTAGTTGTTTCCTAATTTAGGAACATTATATAAACTTTTCATAAAGGAGAATGAATAAGTAGAATGTTCAAGCTTTTATGTTTGTAGTAAAAAGAGAAATGAAATTATGGTTATATATATATATGTTTATCTAGAATTTTTGAAAGATGATACCTGTAGCTTATAAGTTTGGTTCAAATAAAAAACCATGTGGAAAATATAAGTCGCAGCTAACTGTAAATAAGACAAACGCAGTTCATTGAGCAGAAAATAATCGGTGTTAAAGGACTGATTATAACTCCGATTTATCGAACTTTTTTTTAACACTCTCACTATCAAGAGAACATTGCTGCTTAAGAATCACAAGATACTTGTTTTGTTTCCTAATAGGATAATTTAATGACGAAATTAGTTATTAAACTGGTTTGACAGATGTTCATTGAAGTTCCTGGACTTCCATTGCTGATAACATTGTGCCCATTCTTTTCAGTCATTATCCAATTCGTGAAAGCAGTGTTTGTAACTTTACTGAAGTTTGATAGCAGCCTGCATAGCCGAAACGGCTAAATACAATTAAAGAACTAAAAATTAAACAGGAATAAGATGAACACGTGAATCTTACTTTATGATTACATGTATCGAAAGTTGTGCGTAGTTGTGGCGTATCATTTGGCAGAGACACACTATTCCCGCTATGGATATTGATGTAAGTTTCACTTCTTACGTGTTTTGAACAAAATAAATATGTCATGTACTTTAATGTAATAATTGAGAATGAAACTTAAAAAAATCTTAATATTTATTTTTTAACATACAATTTACTTTGCATACATTCTTAGACAACTGCGCTTCTTTCGTTTAAATTGTAAATTCTACTGTGCAAGGAATTTATTTACTCCTCGCATCTAACTTGATTGGTGGGCTGTTTCTTTGAATCGATTTGAATTACTCTTGAAGTTTAACAACTACCACACATAAACACTGGCGCTAATGGTGATCCTTGTGTTATCAGTGAAAGGTTATAACGGTTGAATCATTTACCCAGAGATAGTGTTCACTGTGAAACCAGAGTACAGTATAAAAGCCGACAGTCCCCTAGCAGTTGAGTGATAAGTCTATATATTTAGTGGTAAAGGAGCTGTAAGTTTGTTGGACTGTAATCTTGAGAGATAAAACCTGATTCGGGGGAGAGAGCGCTGTTTATCGGAGTTTGTGGCCGCGGAATGGCTCAAGGAAAAAAACATCCGACCTTCAGTAAACAGGTTTCTTGTGATATCTAGATAAGAGGAAGTACAATTGAAATGAAAAACAAGCTGTGCTGCGCTTAGCGCACAACTCGAGAAGTCCTCTTCAATTGGCTGTTCACGGATATCCGTTCCGCTCGAGATTACAGGCATTACTGGAGCAGAGCACGGTGAAGTGTATTAGCCCAGCCTCTCTCAGCACTTCGCTCCACCGGACGTGCTGTCTGCACGCTGCAAGGACTACAAAACATCCTTCTTTGTCACTCCATCTGTATATAGCCAACCAGAAATTGAAATATCACTGGATATCCATCTCTGAATATCCACCGACGCGGATCACGATTTAAAGTTTATCTTAGCACGTTGGATACGGTTTACTCAAGTGCAGGTACGTTGTTGTAGTGTCTCCTCCACTCGTAGCTCCAACCTTTCCTTTCCGCTATGATCCCTCTTCAACTTTACGAGTCATCGCAGAGTCAGAAAAATACCTGCAGACGACAGTAATCATCAATACTAATAAGAGGCCAACTTGGTCATCGTGTCTGTAACGTCACGCGCCCAGCCTTCTTCGGCGGTACAATAGCGGCCAAACACATTTTCGCTTTCTATCCATAGTTAACGCTGCTATAGCAATCTACGAATGAAGGTTGCCGTTTTTGCTTCTGTAATTTTTCAATATGTTTTAAATTACAAAAGAACCATAAAAAGTATGTAGTTGTACTAAATTAAATAGACATATTAATTATTGGTTGCATTTTTTATTTATACTTATCGATGTAGATGTTTTAGTTATATTCTCTATCCATAGATGTGGAATTGTAATAAGCAAAGAATTTGGGTTATCTGTTTATATTTTTGTAATGGTTAAATATTTTTTCTCTATAAATTAAAATTTGTTACCTGCCATAAACAAAGATATATATTTCATTTAAATCTGCATGTTAGTTATGAACAGAAGTGTGCAAAGAAACGAAGTTATACCGATATATGTACGAGATTACACCATTACAAAATCTAGGTTATGCGCGTTATTTAATAACAATTCTATTCAGTTCAGCACTTGTGAAGGAGTGAACTGCCGGAGCACTGCTTCAACCCACCATATTTGACGGACTTAGAGGCTAGAGTTTCATATTTTGTGTAGGTAACAAAGACTCTTTCCAAAACATCGTCTAGTGATAAATTTTTCACTGTTTACTGATTATGGAATCAAGATGAAACGATTTGATCATATGCTGAGAATGTCGCCAAATAGACTGTCTAAGGTATATCTAAGGCAAAGGGAAGGTGCAAATAGGGGCTACCACTTTTATTTTGGTCCTACTGATTTAGCTGGTCACTCAATACAGATAATTTTGATGTCACTTACTTGTATAAACAATCATGAATGTAACATGAGGGTTCAAAACTTCAATAACCAATTTTAATTTTCCAAAATCAAATGATTAAACAAAATGTAAAATGACTGGTTTTCACAAGGTGGTCCAATTACGGGATACTTGTATAAAAAGGGAAATTTATAGCGTAATAAATTAAAAAGCACCAAATTCTGTTTAAAAACTTAATTAACTTTTTTTTTACCTCGTTTCCCATTAAAACACATTCAGTCTCTGCCCAACCTTCACGATGTATTGTCGTCACCACGTTTATCCTCCAGAGAAATAGTCAACTAATCATCGTCACTGTCGTCATCAGTAGAAGCGTCCAACTCTTCGCTGAGCTTATATAATGGGATTTTTGGTTTGGCTTGGCAATTTTGGATTTTTTTTTTTTTGCTGACGCACCTAATTACACATTTACAATCATCTGACAATTGTTCAAGGCTGTACACTTCACACATTTCTTCAATAATTTGCTGTAAGGAGACCCAGTTATGATACAAGTCTTGACGCACTTGTGCCCACGATTGCTGTTTCTTTGCAGTGGTTGGGATCGAAGGTTCATCATATAAACTAAACCTTTTCGACGTTGAAGCTTGAGCAGTTGGTCGTTCATCCGGGGTGCTAAAATCTTGATGTTTACTTGTCAAGAGCAAACCCGTTATTGGATCCCTAATGGTAGCACGTTTTTAGACCATGCAGTGCTTCAAGTTCATGATCTAGGCAGCCATTACAAAAATCAAATCGAACAGGACGGGTGCCCCGCGTGAGGTTCAGGCCATCCACTTTTAGATGAGGTCGAAACCATTTACTTTACTGGATAAGTAAGAAAGAGGAAAATTAAAGTTTATATGCCTTGAAAGTTTTCTGACAGAGCAATTTGTGCCAACGCAAGTGTGTCAGGAACCAAGTTCATTTGTTCACTATTCTTCCCCACCTGCTGTTCCTTTTGGTGCCATTCTCGGGCATGCGCACAACCCCCATCCTACACTTCAGCAAGTAGCCCGTATTTGTACCCTAGTCCGTCTTTGGATCTTCTCCTCTGTATTGTGATAGGATGGTGGTCAGATTCTTTAATTTGTTGGGACAGGGAACAGTCGAGGATAAGAAGTGTAAAGGAAGGCAAATGTTGGACGATATTAATTGGATAATTCAGTATGTAGGATGTTATGTGTAAGATGAGAAAACGATATTAGCTCAAGGTAGAAAGAGATGGAGTGCATCAAACCTGTTGACAGACAGATGACAATGGAATAAAAGAAAACTTTTGCCATAGATAACACTAACAATCAGTTACTAGTTAAATGCCTGAACAGTAGTGCATAGTTAGTACTTTCATACAAATATATCGGTACAAATTTTATGGAGCTACAGAAATGTAAGTAATATGTTTCGTTGGCTGGTTGCTAGCTGTAGAATTAATGTAATTTTCACTTTGCGGTTTAAGCTTGACGTCATGAAATAATCCTGATCATTTCTACAGATTAACATACCGCCGGTGCAAAGATTTTTAACAGTTCCTAGGAAACTTGAAGTTATTCCAAGCGTGTGCATGTTTTCTAGTTCTCGAAGTATCCTACTTTTCCAATAGAAAACATCTATGCCAAGTAGCATACTACGATCAGCACTTACACAAGTGCAGAAGTCGTTACAGTTCTAGACTGATGAAGGAATAAACAAAGAATTTCTGTAACGTCATTCCGTGTGCGGCAAATAACACAAAATACGATCAAGCTTTGTAAATGCATATTACGAAAACAAACTGGATGAATGCCGAGATATTGTAATTCCCTCAAAAGTTCTGATCGAATTTCATTCCGTTCTTTATACCAATTCTCTTCAAGCTCTGATGACCAGAATGTAGACAAGACATAATACGAAAGAAAATTATTATCACTTCTCCACACTTATATCCTGTTCAGCGCTGTGTGTCAAGAATGCGTCAATCAAATTATTATTCCAGGAAAAAAGAAAAAGAATTCTGATAACCGTCCCTTTATACTTTTCACATTTCATATAAAACAGCTGTAGTTTTATTTCAGATAAATAAAACATTCGAGATAAACGATGTAGTTAAAAGTTTATTTCGCTAACCGACGCCCAGTATAATGTGGAACCAAGGCAGCTGCCTGTAAATTACACACGGTCTTAAACTTCTCAGTGATATACTGTCGGGCGCGCCGAGGGTTTAATTAAGGTGCGTCAAACACACATCCGTTAAGGAACGCTGTCTGTGACAAGTCATAACATCACAAACATAGACATGATGTGGAAAGAACGAATCTCAAGGCAACTATTAACACGGGATATAATGTAACTACGTGGACATAATAAGTTGACGAAATTTTACAACTGATGTGAAAAATAAATAACCCACCTTAAAATAGTCTAAAAATATTTACTTTCTGGAACTGATCAATTACTCATTCTTTAAATCACATTCATTCATTCAAGGCATTAACTCGTTTGTGTGTACAAATGTATCTTTAAATCTATGAAACAAAAACAAAATTAGTTACGAATTCGAAAGTGACTCCTGATATGTTTTTGATTATAAAGAGTTGATTCATTGTTTCTTTCTAACATTTATGGTATTGTTTATAAACTTTTATAACAGAATAATCTACCAGGATAGGAAATTATGTCTATCTGTTTCGTACTATTATTTGTAATAATATTATGACAAGTGGGAGAAAATAATTAGGGTTTTCACCAACGTAATGTAAGTTAACGAAAAATTTTCCTCAATCATGATGTCCAATTTCAGAAGTTAAACGATTAACAGCATTTCTCATCATGACGTGACTTTTCCATATAGTTCTGGGCTGCTCAAATTAACGCTTGAAAACTATTGCGGAATGCAGCATAAGTTTCAATATACGCTTTGTATGCACCAGATTGTGGCTATCGTAAATTAATGGCCACACACTTGTCACTGGATAATTTTGTTTCTAAAACAAATCATGAATTGTAAGCAACGCATTTTTATGATTTATTGCGGAATAATTCTCTGGAAGTGGAAACATGTGACATATTGGTTCTATGACAGTAGTTTCTTACAGACGGCGTAAATTTAAGCTAAGGTACGACACAAATACTGGATGTCTCCATCTCTAATAGCAACAAAGTCTGCCGAGAACTCAAGACACTTTATCGATAAGTAACTCACTGGGCATCTTTGTAGTTCTGAAACTGGTGTAAAAATTTGTAGCCCCTCTGAATGTTACGACACATAAAGCGCGCCGTGCGATATAAAATAAACGATTTTCTTCATACTGCTGTTTCACACAAGTTTCCTGTCTGTTCCGAATATCCAGATATTTTGGATCCTCTGACCATCTCCTTATTTTCTATAGTTTAAAGAGAAATCATATTGGATAACACAGCCATAATCTGTAACTTCATTTCTATTAATGTTTGCAGTATAATATCATTTATTAAATTATGACACAAATGTTCTACCATCTATGGGAGTTAGAAACGTTGTAATCAGTTTTTTTCCAACAATTCCTTTATTAAATTGTGTGCAGTGTTATTAACTAAAACAAACATAACGTGTAGTAACAAATGAAACATTTAATTCACACAGAAAATTCACGAACTATTTCGTGATTACCAGTTTCAACAAAATAGATGATGCAAGTAATCATTTTAAAGAGAAACGTTAAGTAGCTGGTACTGGTCAAATTGCTTAGTGTTACCGGAAACTTCTCTCACAGACGAAAATGATTTGGCCAATTTAAAAAGTGTGCAAACGTTGAAATATCAAATGCCCCTGTGTTGGACGCTACGCTGTATTCTTACAGCCCCTCAATTACATAGACAAAGAATATAGAGATTTCAGAGAGTTAAGAAATAATGCTTCGTACTCATAAGATTGTGTGATATGTGAATATTGATAGATACATTTTTCCGGACTCGCAGGTAAGCGACAAAGCTAGCATTTTTTGGGCATTAACAGAATTTTAATATTATGTTTCCTTGTACATGGAGATTAGATAAAATAGAATGTAAGTGGTTTGGTTGAGTGGCGACCGAGCCGGCTGGACAGCGCGACAAGGGACTTGACCTCATGGGCCGGTAACGGAGCAGCCCGATAGCAGCACGGTCACCCGGCCACACGCAATGCCTCAGCAGTCAACGCTTACTCAAACACTATATTTTACGACTAACTATTCTAGTTTCATTTCTTCAACACTGTTTCTAACCTAGCGGCTCTTTATATAATTTCGCGTTTCAGATAACTCGGATCATTAGTGTATGCCACTGCTTAAACACTGAACTCGCAGGATTGGCAGAAGAGCTAAACAGTTAGTGGGAATCATGCTTCGGCCTGTATTTGTGTGGACATGGGTTCTGTCAGCGGTGTGACTGTATAGATTTTGCTTCGCGATGTCACTCCTTGCAAATGCCGGATGGTTGTCTCAAAAGGCTGTGGCCCGATTCCTTACCTTTCATCATCCCCAGTCCTTTAATGACGTTGACTAGCAGCAGAGAAATAACAAAATAAGTATCAACAGATAAATGTGAAACAGATAACATAGTTGTAAAGCCGCAACTGTAAATCCTGATTAGTTTGATACCACAAAAGTACTTTTGGATACGGTATAAAATGGCATGAAAAATAGGGACTGAGTAATCAACTTTGCGGAATTTCACAAGCACTTATGTCGTAGCTAAATTAAATCTAGGTTTCATAGTACCATTGGAACTGCTGCGAGTTACACGCCTTTCTTCGGAGGTATCGACAGATCATCTCTTAAGTTGCTGAAATTTATCTGAAATAGTAGGAGACTCGAAGTATCAAGGCCATTGCTTTTTCTCTTTCTCTCTATATCATGGAAATACCAATATACTATACGACTCTAACTTTTACTAACTGATCCTTTGTGAAGCTCGGGCCTTAACGCAATGTGTGTCTTACTGCAATAAGCAGCTCATTAGGATCTATGCTATTTATGGAGATGTCACACTAATGAATCGTTTGCGACGAAGATTTCTCCCATACCTGACAGACATGCCATTTTAAAATATAAAAGAGGCTGTTTTATGAACTCCTGAAATAAAAGCAGAAGACTGTTTGAAACAAGAAGATGAAAGCTAATGAAACGTACAGTACTTCCTTTATTCTCTCCATATACGGGATTCTCAAAACTGTGGTTGCCAGAGGGTGCTTTGCACCAAATCCAATGTCTTTTGTCAAGAGAGACAAATAAATACTTACAGAGATCAAAAGGTCACATTATGTTCCAGATTTTAGATATTCAGCTGTAGCAATCCAAAGTCCTTGCGGAAAGAGAAATTCCGTTCCAGATATAATGCCTACACGTAAGTCGTTAAAATCATAATGGATAGTGCGTCATCCATTTATTAAATTAACCTAACAATTACCTTGTCCCATGTCTGCGACACTTTATCATAATACTGTGGTTATTCCCTTCATTTTTGATGCTGGTGTTCAATCCCATGATATACAAAATTTATTGCCAAGTTAAATATGTCACGCAAATACTCTTCTATCGAGCCTTTATGGAAAATAATGAGCTCTTGCAACGTAGCTTTACTTCAAAATTCATTTGGTATACGCAGCACTTCAACACTTACCATATAAATGATACGTAATGCAATTATGAGGTTATAAATTTTGTTTCTCAAGTGGATACAGTTCAGTTGCCAAACAGTGGAATTTAGTTTGCACCCACTGCACAGGAGAAAGAGAGCCAAGTGGAAGTTAACCACAACCGTTAGCAATCGTGGAAAGTAGCTACTGAAAGCGTAAAGGAATAGCAGCAGAAAATAAACTGATGACCCAAATAAGCGCTACATCAGAGGAAGTTATGGCTTGCACAGACAATACTCATTCCACGAGCACCAACCAAGTAACAACGTAAGAGCTGACTTAAAAATTAAATCGAATATTATTAATGACGCTAAGCTCGTTGGCTCTATTTGATCGGAACATTTTCACCAGCAGTACTTATGCGAGGGTTTTGTATTGAACAGCGTGGAGCATATTGCGGAGCCTGAGAACAGAACGGCTGTGAGGTGTTCTGGCCGACGGGTTTCGAGATATGTTGCCATCCGTGGGAGTGTCCCACGCCGCAGATCAGTCAACACGACGCTCCTACACTAACTAATCGCTGGCTAACAGTAAACGCCTTAGTTACACTTCACCACCACACGTTCTGTCAGCACACAAGGTACGATCAATTACTTACGTGTATAGTAGCCGGCGGTCATCAGCTGTTACGCGACACGTAGCTAAAATAACAAAAGGGTCACAGAAAATCCGCGTAGTGTGTCCTGAAAAGTATGATATCTACTGAACAGTTGGAAAATCACGATACTGATCACGAATCTCTTACTTATCAATTATCCTAGCAGTAGAGACTCTAACTCATTCTAGTGCATCGTAATTTGTTGCTAATTTCATAAAATTAATCGGTTGAAATATTATCGCAAAAGCGAATATGTATTCAGTTTCAGAAAATTGCCTGCAAACTTATAGGTAATGAAAGTTTATCCTCCCGATGATTGCTTGTCTGAAACGGTGCGACCTGTCTCGTACAAATAATCAGGATAGTGCGTATCGGGCAAACCATAGAAATGCGCGGATTTTATATTTTGTTGATATCCTCCTGAAGTTTCGCATAGAAGTACAGCACCATCCTCGAATTTGAATGACATGTTTAAGAAATCTATAATCTTGTGGTTAGTGAAGGTTTTTATTTGATGAAGTGAACAATGACTTGTTGGTATTTTATTTTTGGTGTGTGATATTAATATATTTGCGGTAGATGTAATATGTTTTGCTTCACTTGATCTGCAATTGCTTAACTGAGAAAAATAAAGTCTTATTTTGTAAAATAACGGAAAAACTTGCAACAATGTTGAGAATGTTAAAAAACATGTTAAAGATTCCTGCAAAAAATAAGCAGCTAAACAAGCACTCCTAATTACGTATTGCATCAACCAAGATGAATAGGCTCATGGATCACTAAACGTACGACTAAAGAAAAGTGTTCCATAACAACATTGATTGCACTTCTGAATTCTTATCCAACAACAGCACATCAAATGTGGTATACGAAAGTAAAAAAAAAGGTCGTTTCTGTATTTTGAAAATTTTCTTGTGCTTTACGACTACGGATCTGTTTTGCAGTCAACAGAATACTTCTTCCTGTGAATTCTCATCACGGTCTGTGTAAATTCGGTGGACTTACGAGGCTGTGACTCACGAACAGACGGACGTGACCAAAAGGATCCGTTTTTTTTTTTTTTTTTTTTTTTTTAATCAAAACTGAGCAATTCTCTTAATTAATAGTCTATGATATCACTAGTAAACAAGAATGACAATAATAAGTTTGTGAACTATTGTATATGTGGAAGTTTGTTTGCTGATCGCCATTAATATAAATAAATATACAGTCAGTTAATATCTGCAACCATAATCGCCCAATTCCTGTGAAATTTATTAATTTATAAATTTATCGAAAGACTTAGACCATATTTGGTAGGCTCTAATTTACTTTATGATGCATTTGGCGCTTTTATTATAATGACTGTTGTTTTAATTTTTAAATTTTGAATGAATTTGGTGCTAATGCGCTTGGAAAAATGTAGCGAAGTTACCAATAGCATCACAGTCGGAACGTGGAAGCAATGATTCACGTTATTACAGGTCATACGAAATCTGTGTAAACTTATATTCGACGAGAAAGTTGGACAAAAGTACTTAATACGTCACATCACATAACATGTTTTAAAGCTTCCGTCAGATGGTGTATCAGACTGAGATGGATTCACTTTTATTTTTATTATTTATTTATAGCTTTACGTCTCGTCGACGGCTAAGGTCATTAGAGGCGGGATGGGACTGGAGACAAGGAACGGGAAGGAATGCGGCCATTGCATTTTTGAAGGAAGCATCCCGGCAATCGCCTGGAGTGATTTGGGGAAACCATGGAAAACCCAAATCAGGATGCCCGGACGGGGATTCGAACCGGCGTCCTCCCGAATGCAAGGCCAGAACATTAACCGTTCACCCCTTTTTTTTTTTCTTTTTTTTTAACAGTTTAACATCCCTTTTTAACAACGTGGTCTTTAGAGACGGGAAAGGATGGGGGCAAGGAATGGGAAGGAATTCGGCCATGGCCTTTTGAAGGAAGCATCCCGGCATTCACCTGGAGTGATTTGGGGAAACCATGGAAAACCCAAATCTGGATGCCCGGACGGGGATTCGAACCGCCGTCCTCCCGAATGCGAGGCCAGAACGCTATCCGTTACACCACCACGCTCGGTCCGTTCACCCACCACGCTCGGTGAGATGGACTCAGTTCTTAGTGATGATCGTAAGTGAATGTTCACTCAGAGCGAGAAGAAAGTAGTCGTTGATTTGTGCATGGAGAGGTGGTTATTCGTCTGGGCTGGTGGATGAGCGTCAGTAAGGGCGGGGCACGTCACCGAGAAAACATTAAAGAAGCCGCGATGCGGGGACTGCGTGCCTCGCGTTATTAGTGGGCGCCTCTGGATTAAGTAATTTCACGCGTAACTGTACCGAATCCATTACCATGGGAATTGCCTTGGCCAGCAGCCAGCGGTCGCCTCTGTCACTTTCTCTGTCGCCAAGGCTCATTTCGCATTCGCTGTCAACGCGTGTCTGCTTCACCGGCCCTAGCTATGTCTCGGCGGGAGAACTAACTCCAAGTAGCATTACCAGCAGCAACTGCTTTCCAGTCTCGTTTACTAAGTGCGACTTAGATCGTTTTGACTATATGAGTGTCCGATTGCTTCATCCTCAATATCAATCACTGAAACTGGCTGATGAAGCGCTGAAATTGGTGAAGATACATCCTTCACTTCGTAATTCATAAGTGACACTTTATGTTGTATCAAATAGCGTTTCGATTTTCATACCGATTGCTTCATGTTGATATACATTCTAGTATAAGAGAGCGGAAATATTAAGAAAAAATCAATCAAAATTGAAGTGATAAGACTTGATATAGTAAGAACTAACATTAAAATCTAATTAAATTAAAAATTTTTAGAAAAAAGTGTAAACACGAAATCACACAAACAAAAGAATCGTTGTTGTGCCGTTATAATTTTTTTTTTTTTTTTTTTTTTTTTTTTGCTAATGTCTTTACGCCTCGTCTGTTTCGAGGTGAATAGAGGGGGAACGATTGGGTGGAGAGAATGGGAAGGAATTATGCCATGACTCATTGAAGGAACCCTCCCGGCATTCACCAAGAACGATTGGGAGAAACCATGGAAAATCCAATCTGTACGGTCGGACGGAAATTCCAACTTGCGTCCTCCAGAATGCGAGGCCAGAGTGATACCGCTCCCCACCATGCTCGGTGTGAAAATATAACATGATGACTCGTCACAATTTCTGTAGTTACATCACCGTCATATGTCATAAAATTGGTCACATTTTAGATTTATTACAGAAATGACCTACGAAAATGTTCAAAATAAAAGCCCTTAAAACATCATACGTAACTCATTTATGTCCACGACATAAAATAACCAATAATGACGATGATTGCTACTTAAGTTGTCATTCATACAAGTAAGATATTATCCTGCCTTTTACGAATGATTTTCACTAACAAATCGATCACTACATTTGTCTCTTAAACTATAATTCCTTCAAAAGTAAATATTATGGATATACTAGATGTCTACTTCACTATTGCTACAGATCAAATTAATTCAGATATCTGTACTGCATAATCACAGTTGGCTCAGCTGGTTTCGACACCATCAGGGAGCCAGCCACCTGGCACGGGGTTAGCTGGTTCCAGTATCTACGAGAAGTGGAAGAAATTTTCATCATAAGGATTTGGCCGGCGTGGGGGGATACAATTCGTAATCACCAGATTGTACGTCAAGGTCATGAGTTAAGTACGAAACTTCTCCTCAGTGCATATGGAGAGAGCGCATACGACACTACTGCAGGTGATTCGTCCGTCGGATGGGAAGGTTAAGCCTGGCCGCCCCATTGAAGTCGAGTACGCCTGAATGTGCAGACACCGGGTTTCTCTCTCTACATTATTCTATCTTTCGTTGTAAGCAACACTTTACACTCAACACACAAAACAATAAACACGCAAAAATACTTCCGTCAAGGCAAGGGGAATGAATTGCAATTTAAATTTACAAAGAAAAAGTACCGATCAACCTGACGACTGAGGCGAAAAAGGAGAATCACAAATCCTAAGAAAGATCACCGTAATCACGCTTACAAAAGATTTTATTGCCCCTGATATGGCTGAAAAATCTCTCAAAGAACCTAATCCGTTCATAAACTTGATCATACACTTGTTTGTATTAGTGATTACTAATTATGAATAATATTTATTACTAACCCACAAGTGTGGCTCAATGCACCATAAAGATCGGGGAGGTACAACGCGCCCTGGCATGAACCCAGGGCCACAGAACTGGCAGTCCTGATTGCAATGTTAGACGAATGACGGGGCGGTACCCAATCTCTGCCTCATAAGCTAAGAATTTCACAATCAAAAAATACACTTATCATGTAGAATACATAGTAACACGTTTCGCGGACACAGACTTCTCTCCAGTAGATTAGGTACGCCGGACCTAATAGACCTGGTCAGTGGTCACACTGCGGACGGGAACTGATTCACCACCCCCTACAATGAGTCAACACTGCCCACCTGAGATGGCCAGAGTACACGAGCTCCATGGTGGTCGAACTGGTTAAGAAAAAAGATATTAACAAGGTAATCACGATAGGACTGTAATCTGCTAATCCGATTCCTGTAATCCGTTGGAACGATAGCCACATTATCCCCATGTTGCAATGAAAAAAGTACCGCCTCCTCTTTTTTGTGTAGACGAGTGATACTGTTTACAATACATGCTCAGATGACCTCGTAAACCTAAACTAAAAACAGTGATTTTCATCAACACCCATTCATAACTTGTGGGCTGCTACTCTGTAGTGGTTGCAGCACAGGGAAATGTCTTATTACAAAAAGAATTATTTTTAATTTCGGATGTTAACATGCTTGATAGATTTGTAGTGTTCATGAGTGGTTGCTCATCATTTGATTTCAACCGGTCATGCAAAGATGGGTGAGTCACTCCCTCATCGGGATAACTGACCACACGCGTCGGAATAGCACGTCATTGTTATCTTCCTAGCCTTTATTTTACAGCGCGTAAACTTGACGGCAATTCTCGTTTGACATCTGTTCTCAGTTGGAGTAATATATTTTCTAAAGCTGTCTAGTGGGAGTGTATTCCTTTAACATTTTACTGTTTAAAGTGGCGAACAAAACGATTAAAAATAAGCATCAATTTTTCAATAAAATTTCCTGATGCACTGACTAAATTTCGGGGACATTCGTTATTAATTATGGATCGAATGAGGTTGAAGGCAGCGTGACGGAATTGCGCCGATTATAATAGTTACTTGTGTGATGTGGATGTCGACTTCATAGAGCTGCCAGTGACGTTAGATGGCAGTTTGGTTGAAAGGGATACTGTATGTAGTAGATGAAAAGCTGGGCGTATATTTATAATAGTTACTCATGCCCATCAAGATATTCCATTACCGTAAATATTAGTGCTATCAGTTTTAGATTGCATTAAGAAATCTACTATCGAAATTCTGTCGAGTAAACTCCATACTTCGGACAGTCCAGAACGTAATAATATGCATCGACGACATTAAGCATGAGCTTTTATTCCCAGAGATTTTATTCCCAGAGTTATGGTTTTCAGTAAGAAACCGTGACCGCAATTGTCAGAAACAAGGAAAACCTAACTCTGGATGGAGAGACGTGTGACGTATTGACATATAGTACGTTCTTATGTTTACCACACAGGTAGTTGACACACTGCTCGCAGCGGTGGGCGGGTCTATCTGATGCTGCTGTGACCTTGACTGCGGAAGATACCTTTCGGTGATAGTCGCCGTGAGGCTGCTCAAAGGTTGTGCACTTCATGTAACTGGAGATTACTCGTTTTAGATTTTATCAAACGATTAAAAAATTACATTCATTTATCATCAGTCTGAATGGTAATCGAAGCTGCAAATTTGGACTACAGTAGGTAGTAATGTCGCATTTAGAACACTCACTATTACGCCTCGGCGCTTTATCTTATCTTCACAATGAGCAGACACCAGCGGATAGCTGTTTTATGACGGTTCGCCACTATCACGTCTACAAATACTAGAAATGTCCACTCAACGCAGTCTCAAAAACACTAACGCCGTATTTGTACACGTGTTTCCGAGACAATAATAACAACAGGATATGAACAATATGAGAGAGTGCAAGGTTACTGGATGCTGGAAGTACTAATATGCGGAGGAAATCACTTTGGTGGAGCGCCGGTGTTGCGCGCGGCGGGACGGCCGGAGGCTCACCTGTGCGGAGTCGGAGCGGGCGGTCAGAAGCGCATGGCACGGCGCGGGCGGGAACGCAGTCGCACTGTCACTGCCTGCGCGGCGCGGCGCGGCTCCGTACCACGGCCGACCCACATCCCATCCCCAGCGCCACGGCCAGATGTGGGTCACTCTCTCTCGTCCCATCCCTCGCTCCTCCAATCACGGAGACCTTCTCATTGAGCACCTCCCTCCCCGGCGAGGGCCGTCCCCGGGCAGGGCCGGGCCTCCAACCACGCAGCGACGGCCGAGAGCTGCGCTGGTACTACCTCAGATCACTACTTCATTCACTCAGGCAGCGGTCTTGTATCTCAGTGGCTAAGGTGTCTGACTGGGGATTGAACGGTCACTGTCTCGGTGGGGATTTCCAAGGGCCTTAAAACCACCTTCACCTCTGCTACAGCTTGCTGTGTAATGTGAAGTACGTCAGAACGCTTCCGTGGTTCGGATTACACGTTAAACTGCAGGTCCACTATACCCGGTAGGATTTTCAGGTTAGGTAAAGGTGGCTGCGACATGGGCGGAATACACAGCCAGTAGAAATCCTGCCACCAGGTCATTACGACCACACGGAATTATTATTATTACCCATTCAGGCATCTTTCTCGGCTCAAAGTTCATGCTGGAGACCGGTTGAATTGTAAACGAATTGGGTGTTACTTTCGCACTAACCCATTTTCGTATAATTTTTCCATTCATCCAGGCAATTGCGGCTCTTTAGGTAATCAATTTAGAAGTGTTTACGTAACCGGTATCCGGACACAGGCAGCTAGTGTGGAGGGTGTTACCTCTACATCTATGTACATACTCTGCAATTCACAATTACTGTGTTCTCAGACAGTGCATTGCACGAAAACTATCACTGTGCTTTCAAATTCCGAATAGCACGAGGGAAAAAAGTACATATAAGCATCAGTATGGCATATTATTTCTGTGATCTTATCACTCCTGTCATTGCCACCTAAATAGGTTGGTGGACGCACTCATAAATGAAAGACGATGTTTGCATATTCGTTAATAAATTAAAATGATATCGACGTCGTCTGTCTGTAGAGACAATACCAGCCCAATCAATGTATCAGTTCTGATACATTCGTAAGGGCTATAACAAGAAATCATTAATCGAACGGCTCATCTCTTTATACCATAATCTCCAAGTTGTGCTTACGGAAGACGAGCATAGATGGTTTCACATTGCCTTGCCCAGTGTGAAAGAGTTTACACATATTTAATCGGGAGACCCCGAAGGATAGCTCGGCCGCCGGTTTCACACAGTTTCGATTTGCCGTGCAATCACCCCCGTTGAGGTTAACTAACCTAACCCGGTAATTCTACCGGGTAATGTGGACCTACAGTTTAACGTGGAATCTGAACCACGGATGCGTTCTGGCGTACTTCACATTACACAGCAAGCTGTGCCAGAGGTGAAGGTCTGGTTAAGGGCCCATCGAAATCCTCACCGAGACAGGGATTCGAACCAGGGACCTGTCGATCCCCATTCGAACAAGGGAGTTGTCGCTTCCCAGTCAGACGCCTTAATTAAGCCATCAGATCTCCAAGAAATTATTAATTGTGCTCACGTTGTGAATGAGAAATAAAAGAAAGGAGAAGTTAATCTAGGGGCCAGACCTATCACCCCTACTCTTCCGAAACACACCGACGATCTGTCTGACATCTCGTTTCGATCTGGAGGACGAAACATCAACAACACTAAATACGCACTGTGGAGGGTTTAAAATTTAAACAATCTGTTGATTAGGAATCGTGCACTACCGTCTCTATTACCTTACCGGGTAAGCCCCGATGCGGGAAATTTCTCCCAGAGTCGAAGCTTGAATCAGAAGGCCCTTTGTAAGGCGGTGCCTCACCCAGCTGAGCCGGTGGGGCGGCTTCTTTACGTGATATTCTTGTTACTCTTCGCTCCCTGTAACATTCTTTCATCACATGCTGTGTCCAGCAGAATGTGTTTATGAACCCATTATTTCCCTTAGTATCGTTCAATAACATCCGAAAAATAAACTTGAACTGCTGTGGGTTTTTTTACAGTATTTATTTTCAAGTTTTAGTCCTTTATTCCGTGTTACCTCTGCGTCAAGTTTCTCAATGTATCTTAAGTTACATTCGAAATACTGTATATATTTTGAAATGATACTTTGCTTGTTATAGCATCTGGAGACAAAGATGTTTCATGTAAAATCTATTAACTCCTCGTTGTTTTCAGCATAGCCATTATATAAAATTGAACTCGAATGAAAATACTTATTTAGACTCTTCAGTTATGAAATCTCATTTCACTTTACATTCAAAATTGAGATAAGAAATACATCCGAACCTAAATGAATTTGAAATTCGAATCCACTATAACTTAATCAACGTAAATGATTCAAAAGTGTATAAAAAACTGGGTCGTATTTTTTCGTAGATGCTGGTTTTCTTGTTGAAAAGAAATTGAAGATTAATCAGCCTTTCAATAGATTTTAGTCCAAAATAGTATAAAGCAGCATAAAAATCTCATTGTATAGTTGCATTGCATTGCAGATTATGCAGCAAAAGATTTCTTACTGGGTGCTACAAATGTTAAGTATCAGTAAAGCTACCCTGTTCTTCACCACTTGCGCCGTAAGAATAATACCTATGGATAAACATTTTCAAGTGTTACTAACACTGCGAGTGTGAAGTAGTTTTCTCTCACTTAACAATTACAATCATATTTCACTTGTAGTGGCCAAGCTGAAATCACCTGGTAGCAGAGACAATGTACCCTGCAGTGTTGTGATAGCATTACAGAGCCTCTCAGTCGTGTTGGACGGCGACCGCGGCCAGCGTTAGGGCTGCGCCGTGGCTGCCTGCAGCCCACCACAGGCGGCAACAAGTGTCGCGAGTCAACGCTCCCGACACTGCGTCGTAATCAAGTCGACACATTGTCCTCAAAATACACTCTCTGGAGTACGAAATTTGTGTGTTATGCAGATGATGTATTACTATGCAGCTATACGATTTTTTAATTCAGAAAATCTGATAATAACATCGTGCTGATTCCTGACGATTTCGTTTAATAAACCAAGAGGGGATTCAGTTGTCAACACTTCTTGATAATTGTAATATACAGTAGCTAAGGACACCCCTGAAAGTAAAACGAACAGGTACGGTAGTCTATGATAATGTGGCACCTAGTTGGACAAGAAAAACAAGCGATCTGCCGCAAGGATGTTTTGAGATTTCGATCGTGTCTTCTAAAATTTGTGGTTCACAGTATTTTATGTGCATATTAAAATAATGGTCCATTATGGCATCTAAACAATTTTCCAATAATAACATTACCATAAACACCATAGTGACCGATTAGTCAGACAGCCCGTTAATCTTAATCTTGAACTTCCAACAACCATCCAAACAATCAATGATTTAGTAGTAGTACATGGGTGAGGAGCAGCATTCCGTACGGTGGCAAGTTCGAGAATTTAATTGGAATTTTTTTTTTCCCGTACGATTGCTGCGATCTTAAATTATAGAACATTACAGTACTTTGGATTTTTATTTAAATACACTGATGTGCCAAAAGAAATATGATACCCACTAATATCGTGTGGGAACCCTTATGCAGCGACCCTATGTGGCATTAATTCAACAGTTCACTGGAAGTCTCCTGAAGAAATATTCAGCCATGATTTCCCTGCAGCCGTCCATAACTGCGAAAGTGTTGCCGAAGCAGGACGTTTAGCAAGAATTGGCCTTACCAACATGTCCCAGATATTTTCGATTTGATTCATGCCCGACATTATAGGTAACCAAATTATTCCTTAGATTTGTGCATAATGTTCTACAAACCGATCGTGAACGATTTTGTGCCGGTGATATAGCGAATTGTCATCGTGGAAAAATTAATCGTTGTTTGAGAACATGAAGACCATGAATTGTTGAAAAAGTCTCCAAGTAGATGAACACAACAATTTTCATTCAATGGTTGGTTCAGTTTGATCAGAGGGGGGCAGTCCATACCATGTAGACGCAATCCACACCAGGATAGAGCTAACACCATCTTGCACAGTGCCTTCCTGACAACCTGGGTCGATGTCCGTGTGTGGTCTGCGACACACTCGAAATTTACTATCAACTTTTACCAATTGGAATCATTACTTATCTGACCACGCAATATTTTTCCAGTCAATATGTACGCGATTCCAAAAGAGGCAATGCAGGCGATGGCGTCTTATTGAGTCATTCGCGCCAATCTTCTGCTGCCGTATCCCATCAAAACCAAATTTCGCTTCACTGTCCACACAGACACCTTTGTCGTACGTCCTGCATTGAGTGTTACTGTTCTTTGACGAAGTGTTGCCTATCTGTCAACACTGACACCTCGACGCGAACGCCTTGGTCACTAAGCAGACGTGGTCAGCCACTGCGCTATCCATAGCGGGAGGTAAAGACGGAAATTACTTACTTACGACACACTCTTCACTCTGTTGATCGAGGAATGTTGAATTCACGAGCAATTTCCGAAATGAAAAGTTCCATTCGTCTAGCCAACAACCATACCACGTTGAAAGTCTGTTAATTCATGTCATGAGTGTATTATCACGTCAGAAAACCTTTCACATGACTCACGAGAGTACAAACGAAATACCCGAAACTGCAAGGCGCAGTTACACTTTTCTACAGCAGTGACACCGACATTTGTTTATTTGCATCTTCCTACGACATGAGTTTTACCACTTCAGTGTATGTATTAACAATTATGGATAAGAAATATTATACTATGAGTGATTTGTATATTTTTTATCTGTGAATTTACTTAAGTTTAATATTGTTGCTGGCTGAAGATATGGAGGTAAAAAATTAAATTTAAAGAATTTTTATATACAATTATTTGCTGTTTATTTGGTTACTATACTCAGAAGATATGGTCTTTGATATGTCCCTTATTTCAACAAAACAATGTGAAATAGTTTATGTGATTGAACACCAATTCCACAGCGATGTAAACTTTGTCTTATCGTTCTGATGAGTGTTACTTCCAGTATATGGTACGTATGGGTCAGAAATTCCAAATAATTGCGATGCAGTACAATAAACCTTGCAGATCCCGAATCCTTTGAAATATTTCTATCGTAATTGAATGGGAATCTATTCCTTCCTTCCAAGGAATATTTCATATTTATCTAGCTATTATCTGATTTTATGAACAACTATTCCTGTTAATACAGGGCGTTCGCCGGAAAACGCTACCCTCCCAGTCTGTTGCCGTCGGCAACTTGCTCGGTCAGTGGGGCCAGCACTCCCGCCTACACGGCGCCGTGAATCACCGCACTGTTTAACACCTTCGCTGCCCCAACAGTGCAGTGACGCAGGTATAATGGGACCCTTACATTGTTAAGAACGGTTTCTTTGCATTGTATCTAGTTTGTGACTTCAGTCTCTTATTAATCAGTGTTGTGAATAAACGTTTCTTTGCGGTTTGGCTGGTTTGGGGCTTCATACTCTTACTAATCTGTACCGTGTTTGAGTGTGAGTAAAATTATGGTACGTTACAGTTTGCAAAAAAGAATATTTCTCTACGATACATATGTGAAGAAGAAGTCGTTTAAAAAGTGTCGCAGTAAATTTCGTCGAGAATTTCCTGGCGCTTCACTGCCAGCTAAATCAACAATTCTGCGTCTGGTTAAAAAAGTAAGAAAACGGGTTAATTTTTTAACAAAAAGAGACTGTCGGTCAACCGTATTCTCACAGAGGAGAAAATTGACGATATCGCTTTTCGACTAGAACAGTCCACCCAAAAAATCATTAAGTTCAGAAGATGTGCATTACACAATGAGGGTCAACACTTCCAGCATCTTTTATAAGGTAAGCTAATGAATTACGTCACATTTAAATGCTTAGCACACAAGTTTACAAGTTTATGAAGCGTAATTATTATGAAATAGTCCGCGGCCGACGGTTGAACAATGCCGGAATCTGACCGCTCGCTCGCCGGGAGCAGTTTCTTCCTTGTAGCGCTAACAGTGGGTTGCGTTTCCCGGCGAACGCCCTGTATAAATGTGAACCTGTGGAAAAACAACAACTGTCGAATAGGTAAAATTTTATCTAACCCGTTACATAGGATCTCCAAATATTGCTTCATATTTCAGATGTATATCAGCTTATTTCGTAACAGTTCTTAGAAGTAACTGAAGCTACTACATATTTCTAACTCAGTTTTTTGAAGGGAGAGAAGGTTTAGAAATCGTTTTGAACGTCCTGTCGCGAAGAAAAGTTCTCGTATAGTAGATTTTCCACGGTGTGCTGTCAAGATGCTTCGCTCCGGTTCACTGGCTGTTATAATCTGGTGTTACAAATTGCCGCACCTACAGTTCCTCATACCATTCCAATCACGGTGAATGGTGCAAGTAATATCAAGGATACTTTTATGACGTCGTACTAAGTCTTCGCATTTCTTTCGGTCGCAGAAATATGCAAATGGGGTCATCAATTTGTCAGACACTATTTGAAAAGCGTCGCATGAATAATTAACACACTTTTGTGTCTGTTTACAGTTACAGTAATAATAACATTCGTTTAACGAAAAACGGCTCTCCAATTAAAAATGGCTTAGAGAACGAAAATCATCTGCTTGATAGTATGGTTATGAAATTCAAGGAAGTTTGAATAAATACTTAGAATACTTAAAATTGTTAATTTAGCTTTGTTTCTGACTGATATCAAATGGTCCATCTTAGTGCCGCAATATTTTATCGGATTTTAGTATCTCATACCTATATATATATACACATAGATCAAATTGTATGCATACTTACACACATGCTTTACCAACTTTTTTCATATCAGTTTTAAGAGGTTGATTACCATGATACGTCTAAACCCGTGGAAGCCAATGACAGGGCAGCAGAAGGTTTTGGAATGTGACCAAGCCCTCTGTGGCGTCGTGGTCAGAGTGCTGTATGAGGTTAGAGCCGACTGACAGACCTTTCATTACCAAGGTATTAGCTGTGGGGCGTCAGTTCTGCTCCACTATACGAGTCTTCAACTGAAAATAGAGGAAACAGAATATAAATTTGAGACATAAAAACTAACAAAACATCTTCGTTTACTTAGTAATCATAATTGACCTCAATCTTCAGAGCAATTAATAATGTGATATTTACAATATTATTGCGAGAAGATAATTGATATTTTCCATATTTAATTTTTAAAATTTAATTTAATTTAATTGCGATGGAGCGCACACTTTTGGAAATTTCCCTTGTCACCTGTTTACCTTTTTCTTATTTCTTTTCTTATCTTACATGTTTTGAGTTTAAAGCCCACCCCATATACTTTTGTCCTCTTCGAATTTTTATTTTACATGGTTTTAACGGTTTTGGTAAATTATTCATCTCTTCCCTTGGTAATTTTTCTCTATTCCTTATTGCTTTAACTATAAACGAAAATTTTCCCACAACCTTATGTATAAAATCAAGTGTCAACTTGTGTTCATTGTCATCTCTTTCCTTTCATGCACTACTTTTAATTCTTCCATTAATATCAGTCCAAACCGCATCAACAATATACGCTTTCTGTACTCATGCATAAATCGGTTTCTAAGCTGCTGAAAATATTAAATAAACAGTCTTGATAATTATTTACGCACTTCATTGTTCAAATAATTGTTATCATATTCTGAATTCCAATGTGTTAGAAATTTTTAGTATCTTTAATTTAAAGGTGATTTTATTTTCTTTGAGAACTTCAGATGTTTTAGTTTTTATCTGATCTAAAAAATAAAATAATTTTAGCTGGAGTTGTCATGCATGTATTCCTAACATTCACTACCGGAAGTGCTACATGTATCATTACATTAGTAAAAATGATTGCTAATTGTAATGATGGATACTTAAGAAGAATTAACGAAAGAAGATAACCAATAAGAGTAAGGAATATCCTGAAAGAAGAAAAAGAAGCAGACCGCGGATAGTTAGAGACGAATTGTGCAAAAAGTTATCGTCACAAGAAAATCTAAAGAATGGACTTGGGAAACGGTAAGTGCTATATCACACCCAGGAGAAGAAGAGGATGAATGCTTTTCAAGAAAGTATGGCTCAATTATGTTGTTTTTGTTATTGTGAGGGACATAGGATACATCGAAATCGTGGTCATTGGAACCCTGAGTAATTCGCCTAAATGAATTCTTCTTCTTTCTTAATGGTGTCATCGACAATGTAGCCGTAGATTATAAGAAACAACACCTCCTAAGAGTACATCACATATTTCGTAGTTTAGTACGTTGAATTATTACACCATTCCTGTTATATTGTGACTTAAATTCAAGGATTTTTTTGTTATGTTTCACATTCTATAACAGCTGCCATTAAGGACAGTTCGATAGAAGGAGAAACACGGGAAAGTAAATAATTAAGATTCAAGGTAAGCAAGTTATTTCTTTCGAACAGATGTAGCGACGTTAATGGAAAAATAATGAACGGCTGACACTAGAAACACGGGTCCCAGCCACGAGACATAAATGGGAGTGCTTTCTTTTGTTTTTTTCTCAGCAGCTTTCCTCCTCTCTTTCCTGAATCTTTTGTGAAGTGAGACGCCTAGATACAATTAATACTCTATCACTTGAACCTGTAAGTATAATATCGCTACTGAAATGACCAGAGAATAGATGTTGAAGTTGTGTTTCTGAGTGTTTTAGTACTTTTAAACTATTAATAAAATACGTTGTTATGGCGCTATTGCTTTTAAGCTGTGTTCAGTAATGCCTGAATTCACTAAATATCTGAATTATTATTGAAGTAATATCATCATAACCAGTAAAAGTTTTAATCATTTAATAATGACAAAATACAGATTTCAATTGTGTAAGCCAGTTATATGTAAGAACTAGGTTTTAAATAACAGCAAGAAACCTTAGCGGTAGACACTTAATAACAGGAGAGTTAAGTTCATGACACGGAGCCGTGTGTCTAGACGTATACTCGTACGTATCGTCTCCAACGACAAGTTTCGGGGCAAGCTTTTAGTAATAAAGCAACGCCAGCTTTGAATTCCCCTCACTGAATGAATACCCAAAGACGGTCTTTACCTTTTGTACAAGAGCCTTTGCTACTGGTTAATAATGCCCCTCTCCACTGTGGGTATTTTGAAGCGAAATACAGAATAAATAGATGATGCTTAGGCTGTAAATTCATTTTAGACAAATAGCGTTGCTGCCGACTGTGGAACGTATTCGTATCCGAAACAATGCGTCTTATTCCCGCTGTTCCTATGTTACAACTGATTTCAGTCTTGTTGCAACACTTAGACGTTCAGCAATATCAGCTGTACCAGTAAGATTTACTAGAGATTTTGCTAATCTGAAGCATCCCCTTCACAAAATTACTTGTATCATTTTGCCAGTACAATTTAAAGTTGTGAACCATTGCTTAGGATTTACCTTTAGGTTCCTGACATTTGTTTATACATACGGCTCTGGCCTTGACCAGCGCTCTTCTCCATATTTCCAAAAAGAGACCAAATGGTTTTCCCTCACAACAGTGGGCAGAGAAGATATGTTGCAATATATGGATTCAATAGAGTCAGATGAGACCGTATTCCGTTATCCACGAAGGAAAAACAAGTACATGCTCTTTAATGTACGAGAAGACTTTCTTACGAAATAGATTCGTCTAGTTACAAGCCAACAGCTTCTGGCCTACAGACGATATGGAGAACTCACGTAGAGATCACTGCCAACCCCTGCCTAAGCCACGTCCAATAACATAAGCGAACTTCATTTTTTTGGAGAATCAGTTACAGTATTTTACATATTAAAGCGTAAGAAGTTATGATTAATTACTCGTAGCTGAATAAATAATTCCTAGAGCGAAACGACAAAGCGAGAGTGATCACAGAAATTTACCATTATTGCCTTGTTTTTCACATTTACCAATAACGCTTATGTCACATGACAACATTTTCCTCGCATGATTTGAAACAATGATTTTTGTGGGAACGGTAAAAAAGTAGGGAATAATATGTCCGACCAATAACACCATATAATCTGAAAACGAGAAAAGAAAAAACATAATTGAATTTAATATTTCATCCTCAAGTAGAAAAATTGCGAATGACACGCAATATGTAAAAAAGATTTAAAAAAAAAAAAAAAAAAAAAAAAAAAAAAAAAAAAAAACTATAGATGTGCAGAAATGTGGGGAACCAAAAAATTTCAGAATAATAATAGTGTCTCACAGCGTCATTCAGTCAGAAATCTTCACTTAGTTTCTAAGTATTCTTTGGCTTTCATGTCATACGTAAATAGTATTGCAGTATATTTGATAAAGGTTTGTTGATTCTTTAACTGTTTACAGACATAATTATAATGTTCCCTTTTCGATTTGGCGAACGATTTCTTGTTCGACAAAAGGAAGCTTGTTTGGAGCAAGGCATTGTACTTCCATTTATCGTAAAACCGGTCACAAAGCGTCCTCTTATTTCATGTTCTTAATCCGCCTCTGCGCAGATGGAACGAGGGGTCAGCGATAGGAGACTAACCCTTATCGCCATCGTGGCACACTTCCTGTCTTTACGGTCCCTTTGTGTGATAAGATAGAGGCACTTTCAGAGCAACACACCTTTGTTTTGTTTTGTTCCATTGCTCCGTTATCTCCTGTCGTTCCTATGCTACTGCTTTTGTTTGTGAGGCGGCACGCATACCTCCGTGGCAGTCTGATTGTTCCTATGCATTTGCAAGTTTTACACCGAAAGGCCACCAAGGTATTATTTCCGTCCAGATAACTGAAAAATTTTAGCATTTCGTATCAATGTGAAGTACATACAACACATTCAGCATTGCACGAACAATGGTACTCGTAATAGTGGTCAGTACAAATTGTAGTAACCCGCTGATAGTGGGATTTTTCTCCCAGATTTGTTCGTGATGTGTGTTTGTTAAATGTAGTGTATGTGTGTCCAGTTATCTATAAGAATAAAATAAGGCATACGGTGAAACAATGTATCTGCGCTCCTTCAAGCGTCCTCTTTGGAACCGCCAGCTTAACTTCTGCAGCCGACGTAAGAATCACCCTCGCCAGTGGTATATACGTAGCGTCTCAGCATTCGCTAAGCAGAGAGATGTCAGACTTAGCCGAAGCCTTTGTTAGACAGACCAATTGTTAGAAATCATAGGTTATACCATCTCTTCTACTCTGTCGGCAAAATACAAGAAGGTAAAAATTTCTTCTCTCGGGTCTAAAGTCAAGTAGAGTTTCTAGTGAGTTATTTTCCAAGGGCCTAAAAGGTAATGAGATACTATTTTTGTGGTATGTGAGCTGTGATAAATGCTGCAAAGTTTCCTCACCGAATGCTAATGAGCCCCGACAGGAGCTAGTAACCATTCGTCACCAACACTGTCAGGTGCTTATCGCAACAGGATACCCACGCGTTGTAGCGACGACGTTATTTCTTATCTAAAATTGTTGTTTTATTGTGTTTTACATTTATCACTTCGAAAATCGTTAGAGAGAAATCCTTTAATACAACCGCTGCATGTTAATCGTGGAAGTAACAGAGGTGTTATTTATAATGTACTAAATTTAAATACATTATTATTGTTTCAAAGTAGACATACTTTAAATTTTTCCGCTCAAAAGTTCAGATTTAATATTCACGAAATTTAAAATGATAGCGGAGGAAATTTGTGCAAACATTAGACTTTACCTTATATTCACTCACTCTGTATTTTATATCAGTCTAGGGTTCCGATCTTTATGACCAAAACAATTGAGAAATATTCAGGAAAATATGACCTTAAAATTGGGCAAGTATAACCTAAAAATGGCCATATATGACCAAACATTTAAATTTACTATACATAAAAACACGCTCAATTAAATATCAGTTACTTTATCTAGTAGTGTCGCTTTCATGTAGACAGCATAATTTGCTTCCGTGCACTCGCTGCACCATTGGAAAATTAAATTTTAATACGTTTTGCTGAAGTCACTTTAATTTCAGATAATTTACAGAATAGAACCCTTGCATCTGTACTAAAATCGTCCTCTTTAAATTCCCTTACGCAACAGAAAATTTTACTTTTGGCATAGCGGTAGGTCTACTCATTGATCCACTGCAGAATTAACGATGACGGGGGATATTTGATTGAGATATTGATTAACGCGGATCGACACAGGCAGACATCTGGAATTCAGCAAATGTACAAAAATTGAAGGCCTCTAAACGGAGACAGGATAAAGCTCATATTGTCTGCAAGACCATAAAAAAGAATTCGTTTAATATAGAAAATTTATAGGAATAAACGTTAACTATTCACACTTCACCATAGAATTTCACTGTTTGCTGCCATTTCTGGAAAAAAAGGGAAAATTGAGCAAAAACAAGTTACACCCCGACAGCGAAAACTGCGTTGTTTATGACATGGCCAAATTTATATTGTTATAGTTTATGAACATCGTGTACTAACTATGATTTAACTTTCACATACTTATCATATTTCAGAACACCACAAGAACAAAACTTAAAAGAAAGTTTTTCAACGTCATCTAATGTTCAGAAAAAAACGTAATTCACATTTAACTACATGGTATTTTAAGTCGTTGTTTCCTTTAAGCCTCCTTTCTTAAATAAAGAAATGCTTTATATGTCATGACAACAACATCTGAAATGATCTTAATTCTAGGCACCATGACTGTAAGTTATTAATAAGCAAAGTTAAGAAATATTTCAATGATGTATCTGTTGGTAATATGATTCAGAGTGTAGCAGGCAACCGTTACGCATTACATTTGTGGCTTTTACTTACGACCAGTTATATGAGTCAACAGAGCCAACAAAACGCAAATGGAGAAATAAAGTTTTTTTTCTGTCTGTCGCTTAACATCTTATCTACATTAGGTCTTCAGTGTGTTAACGGTACAGGATCTATGCTTACGTCTTTTAGATTAGTCTGTGTAACGTATGTTGAGAAATTAGATTGGTAGTTTTTTCTTCCTGTTATTGTCGTGAAAAGTGTGTTGCTCATAACAATTGTTACACATTACGTGGATCAGAAAATAAATCAGTCCTCAGGGAACTTAATATTCTTGATAATTGTTCTTTATTTGTTGACGCCATATTCTACAAAACTTTGTTTTGGTGTGACGGGGCAGTATGGATAAACTGATACTCCAAGAGTGGATAGATTGGAAATAGTGCAAAGGTGGAATAGATCATATCAAACGTATCACTGGACAACCTCTTAGCGTTATCAAGAGAAGCATAATTTCAGCTTCAATTGAGAACCATAATGCACAAATCTGCTTAAGTCACAGGATCACTATTGTTGATGACTTAAATCATAATTTTCAGTAATCTTCTCTAGTCTTTCTCGCAGTTGTATTTCATAAAACAAAGCAATACTAATTTCAGCAATAAATTGTGCTCTACCCTAAACAGCCACGTTATAGTTACCAAGTTCTGTTATTTACCATTTCATGATTTAGGTTAAATTGGGGAATGGAGTTAGTGAACCACGATTCTTCGGTTAACCTTGTTTTCCTATCGATGATTTGATGCTCAGTTCTGGGTCCCGTCATATTTATTTTTCAGGTTGTAACTACTAACAACCTTTTGTACAGAACGGAACTGACGTCAACTGCACATTTCAGTACCGTGAACGGATGTCGTGCTTCTTCCTGCAGCAGAAACCGCAGACTTGATGGAAAGCTGCCTGCTCACGGATGCTTACGCCTAGTAACGGAACTCGAGAAGCTCCCGGACAATCCCGCTGCGAAAGTGTACGTCCTCGCAGTGAAAGTGAGTCGGTAAATCTTGTGGAGAATTCCGACTTGGACAGCTACACGGCTGTTGTTGATATTGTGTTATGTTCAATTATTAGATCACTAGAGTAAAGCTCATTACACGGGCAGCGTTCGTGGCTAGTGATAAATTTTAAGGTTTATACTGATAACCACATCATTAGTTGTGATGAAAAAAATCACCTTTCTGTTTAGTAAAATCCCGCTTTACCCGTCGCCTTGTCACTGCTTCTTCCACAAGGGGCTATTGCAGGTAAGCAGAATACACATTGACTCAGACTCGCAGTAAGAAATGAACAATGCATCTCCTCCTTCCACGGTGCTAATGACCTCAACGTCGACACGCCCTAAAGCCACAAAAACAACAACAACAACATCCTCGCGTTTTAATATATTTGTCTACGCCCTCAGTTTGTACCACTTGGAATTACTTCCACAAAGCCCGTCAAAAATGATGGAATCCTTTTGTTTTTATTAAAAACTTTCTAAGGAAACTTTAATTTCAAAACCAAACAATGACGATTTATTTTATCGATATATTTCCTGATTACCTACGTTTCTTGTAAATTTTCTCTTCCTTTTAATAAATTTTTCAGGGCAAGTTTACATTGCGATGTAGTAACTGTGCTGTTGCGCCTGCCTGAGTCTACTGTACTTGCAATGCAAAATGAAGGTGTATAATGAAATTAATTGTAACATATTTGAATACTTAGGTCAATATCCTTAGCTGCTATACTAATGTTGGGTTTTATTCTCCTTCTAGTGCAGCTAACAAATGAAAAAACTTTGTTATGGCATATGCGTTTCAGTTTATTAGACCATCATCAGTGCCCTAGAACAAGTTATGTACAATTTTTGATGTGAAGCATAATGTTTATCTAAATGAAGGTATAAAGTTTTTGTTATTAAATATTATTATAGCTTATTTTACTTACAGCTTTTCTATATTATATTAGTGTAGTGATATGGAACCATTCCATAACTATTACAGATAATACAGCATAACCGTTGGATGCTCCTCTACTTACATGAATTTCTGCATCTAGACGTCGTAAATAAACAGAAAGCAACACATAAATCTAAAAGTTTTTTTTTTTTTTAAATCTTTGTCTCGGATTGTAATTTTTCGTATTTTTGTTCTCTTACTTCCGGAATAAACAACTGCCTTTCAGCTAGCATCGCAGTAACACTTTCTTTTGACAGTACAAGTACAAATAAATCCGAATTGAACTCGCATTTTATTAAAGAGGATAGCCTGCTAAAATATTGTTGACTAGCCGCAGCTTGGCTCAAACTAGAAATCCAATGTGATCCGTACGCTGAAGAATCAACACGGATATAGACAAGTTCATTGAAACTTCTTCGACATCAAAAATCTCGACACTCCTACTGCTATACTTTGGAAATGTCCTCGAAACGTTGTAAAAGTTAAGTCACAAGCAATTGGTACATTTCTTCTAAAGTGTTCTTCTAAAGTGTACAGTACATTCAGGGTAATTCTTCAAACGATGAGACTAACAAATCCAAGTCGACCGTATTTTGTGTTCCAAAATTCAGGTTATATAACCAATCAATTTTTCTCGGCATTAACAACTTTTTCTAACGCAACATTACTTCAACACAGTATAGTTTTATCCCTCCATAAGCGTCATTGTGACTACACGCATTTAAGATACAGTTCTTGAAAATGTATCTCTGTAAATAGCGTAAAAGAAATATTTCCGACTGATTGATGAGAAACATACAGTAGTGTTAATACATTTATTAGATGAAGAATCGTGTATATGTTAAGACTGGACTAAAAACAGCATTTGAATAGTTTTTATTGATCTGGATCAGACATATTTTAATACCATTATAGCAAACATTATGCAATACGACGACGTACCGAACACCCTTAACAGTCATCTCTTGACAAAACCCGATAAAACGGTCAGCAGTTGTAATATAAAATTCCACCGAATTAGTTTAATTTCTAAGTTTCGAAAACATTCAGTCTAGTTTCAATAGCATTCGTAATTCTGATTACGGCTATATGGTTAGCAGATAATAATCAATATTTCGTGAAATTAGTTTTTTTGAATTTTTTAAAAAATATTTTGCAAAATACTTGTGGTGAATTCAATGTAATTGTTCCATAGTCATTTTCTAAGTCGTGATAATAAATGACTTATGTTTCAGTATAATTGTCTGTGTGACATCTTTTGTTTCAATTTCAGCGGTTGTTTCGAGAAGTTTTACATTCGAGAGTTTACACACTGTATCATCCATATACAGATTGACTTAACTTTACCTACAGCAAAATTTATGTAGTTTATATGTTGAGGAAACATTGAACAAATTACACCAACAATACAAACTGAAAACTGAAACTTAATGATGGAAACCATCATATACACGGCATGATCTGATAGCTTGGAATGACATACGATGAAGTTTTCACGTACCTAATAACATTAAACGGTTCTCAAAAAAGGTAAATAAATGACTCAATAGTTGCGAATGCATGGGAACAATATCATTATCTCAAAACATTGAGATTAATACGGAAGGAAAAGAGATACGTCATGTTTACCATTGATTACAATTCCGCTGAATCATTTTGCACGATTGGCACTTACCTCTGTGATCGACTGGCACGTTCAGCAACACCGAAACCGCAAGCTATTGCTTCAGACGTGAAGGCGGATCCGAGTTCGGCCACTGAATATCAACGTTATATAAACTGACCACACGCCCGTTATAGGTGATGCAGCCTTTTAGTTACCGTATCTACGTGCTAGTAGCACCCCGTGTTAGCTATGCTTTCGAATCATCCATCTTGTGCTCATATAATATACATTCCTTCTATTGCAGAATATTAAAAAAAAAAAATTACTTCAAGTAACAAACCTCTCATCTGTATATAGAGCCCCACTAAATAATAAAAATATTCTTTACTACGACTATTATCCACATTTGCTTATTACTATTATCATAACTGTCACCTACAGTGAGTGCAGGGTAAGAGCTCAAATCATAACTATAGCTACGGACGTCATACAGAATTTTCGTTTATTAGCTCAGATTATAGATTCTACTTAGCTAACCACTAGAGTTGTCATAAATTGTTTGAATATGGCCAACACTATACACACCAAACAATGAAGCCAAATATGAAATAAGTCTCTCAACATGATTGTGAACACAATCAGATAAACCTGAATAAACCGAATTAGTGAAACTCAGTTATTATTATTAAGCATTTATCAAGATAACTTTTTTAATTATTCCTAATCAAAGCTGTTAAACTATTTGTAGTTATTTAGCAGGATTATCGATTAAATGGTCTGTAATATGGTAACAAAATTAGATGTTAAAATACCCTGGTGGAAATTAAAAGCGTTACGCCGAGACAGTAATGGTGAAATTTCAAGAAATTTTGTAGATGTATCTAGGGTCGTATCCACAGGAAATGATAACAAATTCAAAAGAAACTGGCTAAGTTAATAAGCTTTAGATAGAGTTGTCAGTATGAAGTGTGCTCACCTTGGGCACCTATACATTCGTGGATCCTTGCCGGCATTGAATCAGCAAGTGTTCTTGGATATGTCTGTTTACGCCTACATGTCTTGTGCAGCCAGTTGTTTCACAGTTTGTGATGGGTAACGATGTGATCTAGTGTGTCTACTCCTGGCATCCCATATATACTCTATTGACGAAAAATCTGGGGGCCGTGCGGTCCAAATTGTGATCGTAACCACTTGCAAGTTGCAAGGCTTATCTTGTGATGGCTAAGTATGAAGACGGGCATTCTCCTGTTGGAAAATGCGATATAGATTTTTGACGTGAAGGGTACCACAATCTATATCTACATCTATACTCTGCAAATCACAAATACTGTGGGTGGGAGAGGATGCTAAGAACCAATCCTAATTCAGTGCATTCCAATCCCTAACAGAACGAGGAAAGAACGAATACATAAATGTATCAGTACGGCATCTTATTTCTCGAATCTTATCCTCCTGTCATTGCGACCTACATAGGTTGGCGGAAGAAGTATTTTGTTGCACTCGTAAATTAAAGATTTTCGCATATTCTCCAACAAATTCAAACGAAAACGACGTCGTCTGTCCATCAAACAATCCCAGCCCAACCCACGTATCAGCTCTGTGACACTTACGTAAAGACTTAACTAGCATTCAAGAATCGAGCGGCTCTCCTTTGTACTTTCTCTAATGTGTCAATTAATCCCCTTGCGATACGGATCCCAAATTGCACAACAGTATTCCAAATGCGGACGCACTAGTGTTTTGTACGCTATTTAATTTGTTTGAGCATTACAATTTCTCAAAATACGACCTATAAGTCGTAATTTATAATTAGCTTTGCCTACGACGGAACTTATGTGCAAGTCCCATTTCATGTTGCTTTGTACTGTTACGCCTAGATAGTTCAGGGAATCCACGGTGTCAACAACTGAATTGTTAACTTTGTACTCGTGAGCAAACGGGGTCTTTTTTATTACTTATGTGCATTGCCTTGCACTTCTTGCAGTTAAGTGTAAGCTGCCATTTACGGCACCATTTCGCAATAACATCCAGATCACTCTGAATTTCTAAGTAATCGTCAGAGCACCTCACTTTCCTATAAATAAGTGCATCATCAGCAAAAAATCGCATCCTGCAATTAACGTTGTCACAGAGATCGTTTATAAAAATTAAGAAAAGAAGTGTTCCTATTACGCTTCATTGAGGAACGCCCGAAATAACATAACAATAGGGTGCATTACCCCGTCGATATAGTGGTGGGCTGTCATGGTGGCTTCCACACCAACCAACTCAGTCCTGCTGTCGAAACTGATTGCCCCCACACCATGACACCAGTGGCTGGACCTGTGGGACGTTCTGAAATCGCAGCAGGATAAGCCGTTTCTCCACTATGCCAGTTTACATGTTTATTATCACCTTTCCACAGACAGAATCGAGACTCATCTCTAAACCGAAATATACGTGTTCATTTGAGTTTTGCGTTACAACAGGTTAGAGGATGCTGGCAATGAAATTAGGTTAATAGAACCCATTGCATAGGGGTCAGATAGTGTAACCCAACTCCAAGCAATTGGTTTACAATCTTCAGGGAATGACTCTCTCAGTAAACATTGCTTGGATCTGGCCTGCAGTCACCTCCTGCCAGCAACAGCAACCCACGTAATTTGGCGGTCTTCACGTTCTTTTGTCCTTCTGTAAGGATCTGTGCCTGCTCTAGGAGTATTAGAGCCTCCTTTCATCCACTATGTAACAAGTCTGTATACTGACATTGCACTACAGCCAATTCTTCAGAAGATATCTCGGGATGGTGTACCCATCTGAAACACGCCAATTTTCGGACCTCTCTACAGTTAAACATTTGGTGTAGAGGGTCGTCACTCTTCACCTTGGCATGCTTGGTCAACAAGAATCAGTGAGAAAAAAAGTATCATGTTTGATCACACTGTAAACCACTTTTTCATAATAAATAGCATCGTAATTCTCATTCTATTACATGCAAAACTTTCAAATATTTTTTATCATTTAATACTCTTCATACGAGGAAACTTGGGATCAAATTTCGTTCATTTATCTCAACTCCGCCTGGGTGTTGCACTTTTAATTTCAGGCAGTGAACATACAAAAACACAAAACATCATTTAGGCTGACCTTACAAATCGGTGCCTGCATAGGTACTTTCTTGAAAATCTATTTACTATTTTGATCAGTATGTCGCCTTCGATTTCATCTTACCTAACAATAAAATAATTTCCGTAGTAATATTACACATTGTTTGAAATTACGTTCAATGTCACATAAATTTCACAATTTATAGAGCAGTTTGAGGTCTTAAACGATTTACATAAAATATTATTGAAGTAAAGTTGTTATAGACCATTAGCATTATATAAGATAGGAAAGAAACGCGGATCGAGGCACTATATATACAAAAAAAAGTGGGACTACTGGACGAGCCGTGCACGAGCTCAACAGAAAGTATTTCCAAAAAGCATTGGACAGACCATTCTTCCAACAACTGACATCCAAGCTGAATGACATGGACAACGAACAATGTAACTGCGCACTTAAAACAACACGTGATACTTAGATTACGGCATTCACCACAATATGGAATCTAGTGATTTCTATAACGCCACCAAGCCCATAACTCAATACACAAAAAATTTAGGAAATTGCGTAATACATTAAGCCCACCGTCACACGAAGGCAGCTAAATGAAATTCAACAGCGAGACGACACATCACGCTAGTAACTACCTCTTGCTCTTCTTGTTCTTCGAAACGCAAACTGGGGTGCGTGCTAGACTCTTGAAACAATACGAGGCTGAAGACCAGACTATGGTAAAGCAGCCAGGACAAACAGCCGGACAAACCTAACTGGCAAATGACACAAATGCTAATGCTAATTCTAGAAAAGACAGCCTTTGTATAATATCGTGACTACTGCAGGAGTTATCTCAGAGACAATAAACGTCATGCAATACAAGAGCGGAAAGTGAAGCAAAACGAGGTATCTATGGAATTAAAAATCAGTTTCTCTAAATAAACTAAAAAATTTCCTGCAGAAATCCTCAGTCCTTAACTGTTTAAATTGTAATCAAGAGGATCCAAAATTAAATTCTTCCTAATGTAATCATAAAAAATAGTTTAATTATAAGTGCAAACCGTTGGATCTGAGTCTCAGTATCCCCCTACTTCTTTCAACTGTTAGATCGTAAGATAGCTCACCTGGTTTAATCAAAACTGACAGACAGCGAAGGAAAGGAATTTCACAAATTTTGCAACTGCATGCGTTGATAGCAAATAAAGTGAAACCCTGCTGCGAATACCTGCTGATAAATTGCAGTTTTTAAAAGTTCAAATATACTTGTATAACCTTCGGTAGTGTTCCATATTTCAAGAACCATACTCACATTCCTAGCTAGTAATTATAATTTTAAACACTCATCTTGCAATGGAATAGGCCCTAACTAATAACTATCATTTTTTACAAGTAGTATTTTGGTCTGTAGTTCTAAGTGCTGATTTTATTTCATTCTCTCATTTTAACGGGTCGATTGAGATTTGTATCGTACTAATATCGTCGTACAATATGCAGTTTTTCAGACGGAAAATCAAGATCATTCTACGATTTAGCCAGATGTTTAGCAACCAGGACGGAGGGAACGCATGCGGCTATATTTGAAGTCACGCAGAACGTATTGTAAGTTCCCGTCACACAGACTCAGGCCTCGTTGACGTCGAGGAAAGGGACTGTGGGCTGAGAACTGAAAGATTTCTTTTTCCGGCATTTCACCTTTTGGACGTCGATGTCATTAGAGGCAGGAAATGACCGGGGGCCAGGAACGAGGAGTTAGGCCATGACCTTTTCTAAAGGAACCATACCGGTATACACCTGGAATGATTTGGGAAAACCATGGAAAACCCAAATCTGGATGGGTGGACGAGGTTGTGAACCCACGTCCTCGTGAATGTGAGACCGGAACGTTACCGCTCACACACCACACTCAGTGGGGAAAAGGGGAAGGAATTCGGATATGACTTTTTTTGAAGTATACATCTGGGTATTCTCCTTGAGTGATTTCGGGAAACCATACAAAACTGAAATCTGGATGTCCAGAGCGGAACCAGCGTCCTTCCGTATTTGAGGCAAGAGCGTTACCGCTCATCTTCTATGCTCGAACCTTCAGCATGGTCAGTCAAGCAGTTGAATCACTTATTTATGTAGATTTAAAATTTTAACATTACATTGTTTCATAATTTAATAGACGTAAAGCCACAATGTTACACGTTACGTTTACCTTAATATAGAGTACAGATAGAAAGAAATTCTTTACGAGACATTTGCAGATTTATCGTACGGATATTGCCAGTGATCAATTAAAGAAGAAATATTACCAATTGATGTTGAAAGATTCTTATCGTATCTGTTTGCACTAGTTCTACTTTGGCCTGATAATACTTATCTTTTACGATGTGGACCGGAAATACTTATTGACGTTAAGTAACAAAGTTTTTCGTTTGAATGCGTCATTGCTCACTCCACCCGAATGAGCACGGAATAAATTTGCTTTGAAGAATACTTTTCATCGGATCTGATAAGGAAGCAATGAATGATACATTAAAGTAGTCCATATGCTGAGGGTAGAGCACAGCTTTTAACAATAATTTCTCGAAGCTAGGATGGGACTGTATCATACCGCAAAACGCATTGATGCTCACTTAACGCCAAGTGAAGCAGCATTTTAAGTTTAAAAAACATTCTAAGCTTCAACTTGACTAGAAATTCGGCAGTCAATTTTAGAGTTAGGTGTTCTGCCCACAGTCGTTTGATGCAAACACAGCAAATTTGGTACTTCTTAAGATTACTATAGGGATCTCGGCAAGTTTAATTAGTAACTTTGAGCCGTTAAAGAAAACACCGCAAACTGCTGATACAGGAGCTAATATGACAAAATAATACGTTTGTTTCCGCGCTACGAAGTGTAGTGGGAGAGCAGTAAGGCTCTGGCCTCGCATTCGGGTGAACGCGGGTTCGAATTTCCGTCCAACCTTCCCGATTTGTGTTTTCATCGTTTCCTCAAATCACTCCGGGCAAATGTCAGTATGGTTCCTTTAAAACGGCCATCTCCAAATTCCTTCCTGTTCCTTACTTTAAGTCCTTTCCCTCTTCTAATGATCACGACTTCGATGAGACATAAAGCCTTAGTAATAATTTTAAAAAATTCTTTCATTCTTAGAGTTCTTCCAGAACTGTCTTAATGATGTCTTTGATTTTTATGCTCTACAAAATGTAAGTACTCCATAATAAAGAGACTCAACCATCCTTTATCCTCTTTATTCTCGAAAGTTTAGCAACAGTTTAGTTTTATCGTTCTACCGAGTTTTGTTTCGTTTTATTTGGATTTTTTCGTATAGTTTCGAGATCGCTATAAAAGATATCAGTTTCTATAAAAGTGTCGAAACCCTATAGAAGCTGCCAGATTGTCCTGATCTCAGTAGAAGATGCCAGATTTCTACGGAAGTGTCAAGTCGCCTATAAAAGCTTCCAGATTCCAGATCACTATGGGAGTTGCCCGATTTCTAAAAAAAAGTGTTCACATCTCTATAAATGTTTCCAGATTTCATATTAAGTATCGATATCTCAGAGAAAGTAGAAATACGTGTCCAGATCTTTAAAAAAAGTTTTCAGGTTTCTATAAAAAGTATCAGATTTTTTTTTTTTTTTTTTTTTTTTTTTTTTTTTTTTTTTTTTTTTTTTTTTTTTTTAGAAGTGTCAAAATCTGTGTGAAGGTTGCCGGAAGTTTATAAAATGGTCCCCACCTTCGAAAAGTTGTACATTTGTATAAAAGTTGCGAGATTCTTATGAAGTTGTCATATATTTATAAAACTGTCGAGATTTCTATAAGAATTGCTATATTTATATAAAATTGTAGAGATTTTTATAGAAGTTGCTAGACTTCTACAAAAGTTTCCAGATCTCAATAAGACTGAAATAAAAGTGTTGAGATCCATAAGAAAGTTTTCTATAAGAGTGTTGAGATCTCTATAAAAGTTTGCCAGATATCTTTAAAAGTAGATCAGATCTATATAAAAGTGTCGATATTTCAATGGAAGCTGCCAGGTTTCTAAAAAAAAAAACCTCTCCAAATCTCTATAAAAGTTGCCAGATTGTTATAAAAGTTTCGACATCTGAATGGAAGTTGCCAGATATCTATAAAATTATCCAGATCACCATAAAACTTTCCAGTTTTCTATAAAAATTTCGGCATCCCCATGAAAGTTGCTAAATACCTTTGAAAGGGAGATAAAGTTTCCATACCTCTATCTAAGATGACAGATTTCTATTAAAGTGCCCACATATCTACAATAGTCTCTACATTCCTATGGAAACTGTCAGAATTATATAAAAGAGTCGAGGTCCCTATCGAAGTTGAAATATTTCTGTAAAACTGTCCATATTTCTATAAAAGATGCGAGGTTTCTATAAAAGTGTCAGGATCCCCAGGCTAAATAAACCTTTAAATAAATAAATAAATTAAATAAATAAATATATTGCCCGAGTTCCATAAAAATGACCATCTACAAATAAAGTTAGCAGATTTTTATAAAAATTTCGATATCCCTATGGAAGTAGCCATATGTCAATAAAAGTGTAGAGTTCTCTATAAAAGTTGACAGATTTCTATAAAAATGTTGAGAGCTGTATGAAAATAGTATGATTTCTATAAAAATGTCCAGATCTGTATAAAAGTTGCCAGACTACTGCTATAAAAGTGTCTCGAATCCCCGTCCGGGCATCCAGATTTGGGTTTTCCATGGATCCCCAAATCACTTCAGGCGAATGTGGGGATGCTTCCTTCAAAAGGCCATGGCCGAATTCCTTCCTGTTCCTTGTTCCCAGCCCCATACCGCCTCTAATGACCTCCGCGTCACGAGGCGTAAAGCCATAAGTAAAAAAAAGTGTCAATATCACTATTGTTCATTTTTCTGAAGTATACACGATAAATGTTACACTAATTGAGAGATTAACACCGGAACAATGGTAACGGGATATTGGGATTTAATTTACACTAAACGTTTCAAATATTCTAAATTTTTGACACTGGGGGTGAGCAGTAATTCTCGGGTCTGGCGTTTGGGAGGACGCGGTTTCCGAAATCACTTCATTCAAATGCGGGATTCATTCTTCAAAAAGCCATTGCCAAATGCCTCCCTGTTCCTCGTCTCACACTATCTGCCGGCTCTAATGATCTTCACATAGATGAACTGTAATGTCTGAAGTACAATAAATACATTAAATACTATCAGAAGAAAAATAAAAGTCGAAGGCATTATTACACACACAAAGGTCCACGCGGTAGAAGCAGTGAGAAAAGGCCAGTAGAAATTAAATTTGAAGAAACTTCAGATGAATATTTTGCTGAGGATAAGAAAAGATTCAAATCAACCATTTCTAATTCTGCAAATGAAGAAAAATAATGACACATACACAAAATTCGTGGACTTGTATAAATATTTTGGTTTTCTAATTGGAAATTGATGTTTGTGTTATTAAATAAATCACAATTAAAATTCCGAGAACAAGTAATTACTATTTACAATTTATATCTGTGGAACAAAGATGTGGATTAACAGTATATGTAGTCAGGTTAAATGTAATGGAAGCATTCAAGGATGAGAAAGAAACATTGAAGCGTCGAACAAATGTTTTAGAAACAAAAATCTTGGTATACGTGACTATAAGAACTTGAAAGCACAGAAAAATTTTACGGTGGAAATGAATTATGCCACCGTATGCGTTTTCTTTCATGAAGACGTTCCATTCCAATGATGCTTAAAAAAAAAAAAAAAAAAAAAAAGATGAAGAAGACGTAGCATGGTGGAGGAGCGGTAATGGTCTGGCCTCGTAGCTCCGAAGGACGCGCATTCGAATTCCTGTCCGGGCTTCCATACTTGGGTTTTCCATGATTTCCCAAAATCGCTCCAGGCGAACTTCAGAAACATGAACAATAGGGATATTGACACGCATGTAGTAGTCTGGCAACTTTTATACAGCATCCTTCAAAACTATATGGTCGAATTTTTCCTGTTACTTGTCCCCAGTCCTCTCCCTCCTACAATGACCACGACGTCAACGAGGCGTAAACACATAACAAAAAAAAAAAAAAAAAACAAATACCAATTTTTGTGCTTGATGTCTCTCACTGCTACAAGAACCTTGAATCTGGCACCATCATTCATACAAACAGCTTCCTACTCGTACACTGTACTGAGACGATTTAAGTCAGCTGGTCTGGTAGACACGAATGAATTTCCGCAGGCTTAATCCCACGTGGAATGCTACTCTCCATCTCTGAGGCCAACTGCATACGATGTCGCACTTAAGGGATAACGTGACATCTTGACCCGTGAGCTCGGAAAGGGAAGCGTGATGGAACGTGAGCCAGGCACTAAACGAGATGTATATCTGGCGCCTCTGGCTACGTCGTTAGCGCTGTTTATGCCACAAATGACTTTCATTAGCGGAGGTCGCTGAATGCTATCTCTCTGGGCGCATCGGCTGGTCCCACAATGCTGCCCTCCCCTCCGCGGCCTTGTACTTCGTCTGCCACTTCACACACAGAATTAATTAAATCGATAATGTATAGGTCCGGCGCACGAGTTTAATTACAGTGTCATAATGAAGCGTTTCTCTTCGAGACTCTGATCTGCGGCTCTGTGGTTATTACCGACTTCCTTAATGAACGTCTTCTGCGTGGCGAATCAATTGGCCGTTAAACGCATTTGGTGTACTGCGGCTATCCACACCCTTCAGTGCATATCCTTACTGTTTCTTATTCTCACATAACGGATTCTTTGATACCTACCATCCGGCTACAATTCGGGTCGCTCATAATACACAAATTATAACGCTGTAAAACTCTTGGCAGGCCCAGAACAAAAGTGCCGCTTTTGGGAAGGGAAACACATTGCCGGAGAACTTGGATAAAGCCACGTTGACCCAGCTATTTAACTTGTGCCACAAGTCTTAAACTATGAGAAGAAACACATTTAAATACCATACCCTATATTTAGCTTGAATCAGTAAACGAAATCGCGATTTCGTTTACTGATTGTCACGGAAGCAGTCGTAAGGATCATGTACAAACAACATTAAATGGGGACAACACAGTAGCAGTAAGGAAAAAAATCAGCCTACTGGCTTATGTATATAGGAAACGGCACGTAACAAAAGTAACGTATTCATGAAAATTTTTGTGTCACGATTTAACTAGAATTTCTTTATGTTTTCTGGCAACTAACACCCGCTGTTGAAATATTCATGGCATATGTTTGGTGGATCTGCTAGTGACAAGTCCTTAGCAACATAATAATTCAGAAGGGAGAGATCTGGTAGCTCAGTGATTATGACGCTTGCTATCGAAATTCGGGGTCTGGTTAGGTTTCTTTCCATTGGGGCAAGGAATTAGTGAGAGAGTGAGAGTTGTGTCTGATCATATGAGCCTCCGTGGTTCGGATTCCACATTAAGCTGTAGGTTCCAGTGGAAAGAAACTGCGCATCCTACTGCTGATACAATGGCTTAGTAAGCCTCCTTCGGGAGGACTCATCCAACCTTCGGGTTGTGCGCCAAGGTAGTTTAACACATGCTGTATTCCAGAGAACTGGAAACATCACATAGCAGTGCCAAGAGGAGACAAGTAGGGCTGACAACTACACTAATCCATTAGACTGATTTCAGTGGTGCGCAAGTTGATGGAAAGTTTGTAAACGAACTTCATTAGCAGAGTTTGTTATGAAGATGAGTGGTCGTAAACAAACGGTATACGTTATTCATGTGGATCTCCCTTGGGGGGCTTCCATTAATTACGTGAGGTGAAATGGGGGGGGGTCCAACGAAATTTCACCAAAGGGGGAGGGGCACAACGGAAATCTCACGCGAGGTTTTCAAATTCTTGAAGGATGGTAGAGCTTTTTTTATTTTTTTTAAAAAAAAAAAAAAAAAAAAAAAAAAAAAAAAAAAAAAAAAAACTTCGAATGACGCGAAAGTCGACTTTAAAGGATATATGGTCTAAAGACGACGTGGAAACCGACCTTAGGGGGGTGTAACCACTCTTGGAAGCATGAGACATTAGAAAAAATTAATGAGGTCGATTGGCACGGTCGGGTTGGGGGGGGCTCCGTCAAAATCTCACGTCATTTTAGAGGGGGGTCTGACGAGATCTCACGAAATCTCAAAAGAGGGGGAGGGGGCGGAATTCTGAAAAACACCTCACGTAATTAATGCACGCCCCTTTGGCAAAATATGTGTAAGATATTTCACATAGACAATGGTGGCCATGTCGAAATTGTTAACTATATATAGGAAGTATCAAAAGAGATGAAAGTGAGAACAAAGGGAGATCTATTGACACAATAATTCGAACGAACGATTTTGTTTTGGTTGCATTAATAAGACGTTGTTTGGTGGATAACATTATTTTGGGTATCAGATAAGACGATATTCCAGCTATGCTGCGAACTTGTTATGTGCAGCAATTTGTTTCTCTGAGTCATCTGTTCCCTTGTTGACACTCGTCTCTATAATGACAGTCCATTGGCTTACCGTACATGATGACTTGCACTAAATCCAATAATAAACTGGGACCGCATGTCACATCACATTTTACAACAATGTTTAGAATGTAAAATTGTCCATTGTATATTACAAAGAGAAATTGCGTTGTCATGATTAAATGCCCTAATTGGGAAGCTTATGTATTATTCGCTCTTGTATGTATGTTCTTTTTTTGCGAGAAAAATTTGCCAAGTATTGAGAATTTTTATAAAAGTTAATCGCAAGGTCTATGAATGCTCGAAGCTAATAGTTCCTTTCTCCAAATTTAGAGTTAAACCCTTTAAAAAAATTAGCTCAGCTGTAATTCAAACTAATTTTCTCAGCTGATATCAAAAGTAAGATAAATTAATCAGAACTACTACATACGTTAAATGTTTTTGACAATTTATTGGTGTTTAATTTCCAATATTTGAAATGGAACCAGAGGCAGGATGTTCTTTTCCAGAGTGAGTTCTTTTGTCGTTATAAGTGATGGAGGAGAGGTGCGATCTACTTGTGCGGCCCAGTTAGCCTTATCAGCTGGCAATTAAGTCGAGCTGCCGGAGAAACTGCGAGATCACGGCAGCGGAACAGTGCCACACGCCACACACTCAAACTGGAAACTGTAACTGAGGCACCAACAGTTCTCAAGCTGTCCACAAATGAAAATTACTTGCTTCAGAAAATTGCTGCCGCAGTAAATAGTCACTTTGTTGATGTAGGAAACAGTAAAACTCTTTTCATACGTAGGGATAATACAGCTAACCGCTTTTAGCCCGCAAATGGAAACTCAGTTGTTGGTGTGAGATTTTAAGGCTGCTGACTGCAAGATTTCCTATAATTTATTACACGTATTTCTTGCTGAACGGTGAGTGATCTATACTCGTGAGCGAGTAATTTGCTTTCACTTCTGAGATGTGAATCTATGGAATCTATGGAAGGTAGAACTAAATTAATGTGTCTACACGTTCTGCTTCACTACTACGCCATCAAACCGTCATCGCTAACAGGTGTTTGCACTGCTCTCCACAGACCGCTTGAAGTTTCAGTCGCGAAGGTCAGCTCAACGGTAGCACAGCACACATCTTCGCAGACACATCAAACAACTCCGCTCTCATTCTTTAATACAGCTTCAGTTTCCTACACATAGCAAATTTTCTGACAACAGCTCAGTAAGGATCATATTTTTTGTTGCAAATTTATTTTACTGAACATTTTTTCTGCCGCAAGTAAATTGAATATGAAATTACTTTTATTTGTGCTTCTATGCCATTCATCCCATAATTCACTTGAATATCAGTTTTATTGTGCCTTAAATGTTTAGTGCTAAACAATTACAACATTCACCATAAAAGTCAGTTATCTGACTATACGTTGAGGCAACGAGGTGTTGATGTTTTCTATGTGTTTCCTCCGCTACTAAAATTCACGGAACCTGTTTGGTGCCAACCAATCGTGGAAGATATCTGAGCCACCGATCGTTGCCGAAAGTGATTTGGGATCAGATTAGGGGCTGTGTGTTGTTCTGCCCCTGTTGTTTCTGTTGCAAGTACGTCTCTATATCTTAAGGAGGGACGGCTTTCACGAACCGATAGATAAGACAAGCTCTATCACGCTTCACTACTTCCTAAGATCCGGCTCGAATCGACTGTGAAACGCGCATGCAGCACGAACGAGATAAAAATTACTGTGGATCAGTGTGGCCGATACGAAGTGTTGGCCGACATTCTAAGATACGGGAAAGATCTCCGAATTGTTGTTCATTGAATTCCTAAAGCATCCGGATGGTGCAAAAGTTCGGATAGTGATAACTACTTGCTTTGACGCAGACATATAATCGTTATAAAGATCATTAATTAAATAACTAGGCAGAAGTGATTATACCTTTCTTCAAAATTTTATAATTAAAAAAAATCAAACTAAATAATGTGTCCCAACGAAATCGAGAGGATTATATACAATTAAAGAGATTTTGCACTGCAATACGAAGTGATTTATACATATTCTCATAAAACACCAATAAATATTGGGTAAAAAACTAAACAAAACAAAAATAATGGTTTGGCAACCTTATAATTTCTTTGCTACCACCATACTGAAATGCTTCTTACCTGTTAAAATTTCGTGTTACCGATATATGAGTAAATACTATCAACCGATACTTTCTGAAGTAACTATAGCTCATTCGGAAATCAACGTAAGCAGTTAACAACCCACTTATAAGTCAAAGATTAACCCTAACACTAATGATACACTAACATGTATTATAATAAACTAGACGAACCGTGCGAAAATTTCGCGAATAAAATGCGATGAATAGTGAGGTTGAATGCTTGTAATATAATGAAAAGTAGAACCGTTCTTTGGTAGCATTTTTTTTTCTTTTAGTGTAATAGGTATCCATCAAAATACTCCCAACATATTACGAAACAGTTAGGAAATTTTAAAACCCCTCTGTATTTATGACAAACTGTCACTGACCTTACCAGAATAAAAGCAACCTGAACAAAATGCACACAACATATCAACATCTGTGAAACATTTGTTACTGTGCGAATAAAATGTTTACATTGGAATTGTGTAGCAAAACGGCAGTGTTCCGTAACCGAAAAACTACTTATTGAATAAGAAAAAGTTTATTGACATCTGTGATATCCGCTGCTGAATCTAGAGACTTGGCTCTGAAAAGCCTCATACGCGCTATCACTTTAAGCACCAAATTCCGAAAAATTCTTTCTTAATTTATGATTTTACCTAACTGGAGACCTTAAATCTTTAAAACGATAGGATTTTTATCGATTTCGGCTAGGAATCGAAGAAGATAAATGGCTTGCAATTTAAAAAAAAAAAAAAAAAACACACGATGTATAAATAATATTGATACTTTTGCCCTTTAAAGGTCGAATTCCAAAAAATTCCTTTTATAAACTATGGTGTGATCAAAGCAGCCACCATGGTCCTTAAAATGATACCTTATTTATCGACTTCGGTTAGTTATCAAGCGAGGTAAAAAAAAAAAAAAAAAAAAAGTGTTTGAGAAATGATGATATTTTTGCCCCTTATGGGTTGAATTTGGAAAAACTTTTTTTTCTTAAAATATGATGTGACCATAGCGGATAATTTAATATTTAAATCGATACCTCATTTATTGATTTCGATTAAGTATCAGGGGAAATAAATAGCTGGTGACAGAAAAATGAGTTGTAAAAACATTAATACTTTTGCCCTCTAAGGTTAGAATTTTTTAAAATTTCTTTCTTAAAATGTGGTAACGGAACCGAAGACATTACAAAGATCTCAATCTTTTAAATGAAACCTCGTTTATCAATTTTGTTTAACTGTCAAGGGAGATAAATAGCTCGAGATACAAAAAACGCATTTTAGAAAAATTGGAATTTTTTCCCTTTAAGGTTCGAATTACGAAAAATTCTATTCTTAAAATATAATGTTACCACGGCGGAGATCTTAGTCTTTAATATGATATCTCATTTATCTGTATCGGTTAGATATCAAGGGAGATAAATAGCTCGTGACACAAAAATGCGTTGTTGAACCATTTATACTTTTTCCCTTTAAGGTTTGAATTCCTAAAACTTCTTTCCTAAAATATGATGTCACAAAGCTGAGACATTATTCCTAATAAATCGATTTTCGATAGATATCCAGGGAGATAAGTAGCTCGAGACACAAAAAACGCATTTTAGAAATATTGCCATTTTTGCCCTTTAAGGGTCGAATAACAAAACATTCCTTTCTTAAAATATAATTTTACCACAGCGGAGACCTTATTATTTAATATGATACCTCATTTACATATATCGGTTATATATTAAGGGAGATAAATCACTCGTGACACAAAAATGCGTTGTAAAAAAATTTATACATTTTCCCTTCAAGGGTTTAATTCCAAACACATTCTTTCTTAAAATATGATGTCACAAAGCTGAGACATTACTTCTCATAATCATACCTCATATATTGATTTTGGTGAGATATCCAGATAGATAAATGGCTCGAGTTACAAAAAAGCATTCAAGAAAAACTGACATTTTTTACATTTAAGGGTCGAATTACGAAACATTCCTTTCTTACAATATAACGTTACCAGGGCGGAGACCTTATTCTTTAATATGATATCTCATTTATCTATATTGGTTAGATATTAAGGGAGATAAACGCTCGTGACACAAAAATGCGTTATAGAAAAATTTATACTTTTTCCCTTTCAAGGTTGAATTCCAAGAACATTCCTTCTTAATATATGATGTGACAAAGCTGAGACATTACTCCTCATAATCCTACATCATTTATCGATTTTGGTTAGATATCCAGGGAGTTAAATGGCTCGAGATAGAAAAAACGCATTTTAAAAAAATTGACATTTTTGCCCCCTTATGGGTCGAATTACAAAAAATTCCTTTCTTAAAATATAATGTTACCACGGCGGAGACCTCAGTCTTTAATATGATACTTAATTTATCTATTTCGGTTAGATATTAAGAAAGATAAAACGCTCGTGACACAAAAACGAATTGCAAAAGTATTGATACTTTTGCCCTTTAAGGGTCGAATTCCGAAAAATTTCTGTCTTAATATATGACGTTACTAATGCGAAGATCTTGCTCGGTAATATGATACTTCATTAAACTATTCGAGATAGGTATCCAGGGAGAAAAATGACTCGTAACACAAAAAACAGCATTTTAGAAATATTTACATTTTTGCCCTTTAAGGGTCGAATTCCGAAAACTTCATTTCTTGCAATATGATTTTACCAAAGTGGAGATCATATGCTTTAAAATGACACCTCATTCATTAATTTCGGTTAAGTATGAAGGAAGATACAGGCTTGTGACAAAAAAATACCTTATAGAAATAATATATATGATGTTGTCACTACACTGTTATCTGAAAGCACTGAAAGTTACACGGTGAATCTGTTGCAAGTACAGCACCATCCTCCTCTTCCTTTCTAAGTGATGGAAGACGGGCAGCAACGTGAACTAAGGGATGGTCTGCAGGGATGAAATACGGGGGGACCTTGTGAGCCCCGGGACCTATACGGTAACTGTGAAGACCCAAAATATACCCTAAAAATGACGACCAACAACACGACTCTGGTGTAGCTAGGACAGGAATGGTATTTGATGGGTGACCTGTTTCGAAACTAAGCACAGCTTTGCAAGATGTAACAGACGACAACCACTACCTGGGCACAAAGTTGGAGTATTCAGTATTTTGTCCTTGAAAGGGAAGGAACAGGAAGAGATCAGAGTGCTGAGAAATAGAAACTTATGTATTCTGGAACCACGCGAAAAAAAAAAAATGGAATGGACATGGAAATAAGGAAAAGATTACAAACTGTAGAGATCTGCAAAAACTAAGCAATGGACGTAATCAACTACAGAACTACAGATGTATGTGACTGGAATAATTCATAAACTGATGATGTAAATCATTTAATATTCTCATGTGTTAAGTATGAGAAACATGAAAAAAATTCATGAGTCTACCCAACCCATTATTTTAAAAAGGAGCATCCAATATCTCCTTCTCTGAAAGAGCTCAGCAGTGTATAGAGATCTAATGAGCTTCATTAGGGTATACAATTTTAAGTTCCAGCTGAATGTGTTTTCTGTATGTAACAAATTTAAATGTGTTTATTTAACATGCTCATCTGCTAGGTCTATAATTTTTATTATTGTGTACGAGTATATATCACGTTTACTGTACCCAAACTTAATCCTGTATTATTATTATTACTAGTGTAAGCCCGTGACGGTTTTCAGCGTATCGTCACGGGTCTAGATTAGTTCAAGTTTTTAGGATGAAAGATTATGACAGGATGATCTTATTTGAGCAGATATAAATTTGACCTGTGTTTCAAGATGAATTAAATCTCTTGAGCCTGAAGAACTCAGAAGCTTTAATAGAGGTAAGTATTAAACACGAACAGGGACGATAGCGCAATCGTATAATTGTTTCAAAGGTCATAGACTCGAACTAGCTTAAATATAAACTTGACTTGTATTTGACCCTTAAAGTTTACTCCGCAAAATTTAAAAAAATCCTGTTTGCTTCGAAAGCATTATGTTGTATTTTTTTTATTGGGAGTGGGAAAACTCATAATGTAATCATTGGTCATAGTATATGTAATGGCCATAGAACTAACTACACATTCCATATTACTAAACAGCTGAGCAACGCAGAAGAAATGGATTGACAGAATAGTTTATCCGGTAACATATTTGGTCTGATGACCACTTAATATAACCTAATAAGTCACCTATAGTGAACATAAATGAAGTCCATCTACAAAAGTGGTCAGTAAAATACGTGAAAAGCAAATAAGCCGTAGTGCATAAACTTTGAACAAGCAACAACATTAGTGACAGTGTAAATTAAATTGAAATTTATGCTAAGCCGGAATAACAATTGGCATTCATGGTTAAAGTAGAGGTCATGAGTAATTTAATTTTTTAAAAGTTTTTTTAAGTTGCTTTCATTAGCAACATATTACTGAATAGCAGATGAACGTTTTTTTCAGCAGCAAAATTTATCAGTATTTTTTTTATAACTATGAAACGCTACGAAAATCAGACTTGAATGTATTATGGCAATTAACTTGGTAGCAATAGCTTAGATATTAAATTGTGAACATAACCACGAATTTCTACTAATGGTATCTCTGGTCGCTGTTTTGCGAGCGAAGGCTGATACGTGGCACCGTTCTCCAGCCAATAGCTTTCGAGGTGAGTGAATGAGTGACCTAACGAAATTATATTGTAGATTATTCTTATTAATCCGCGATCCACTAAAAGCATATGGCGGAGGGTGCATTGCACCTATCCGAAAGGGTAATAGTTTGGAATGAATATACGTGATATGGCATGAGGCGCCCATGGGCTATTGTGAGGAACCATCCCAGCATTCGCGTGGAGTGATCTGGGAAAACCATGAACAACCCAGATCAGGATGGCCGGAGAGCTTTATCGCAAGCTACTCCTGTCGGATTTTAAGTTTACACGCACCGAGCGTGGTGGTGTAACGGCTAGCGTTCTGGCCTCGCATTCGGGAAGAAAGCGGTTCGAATCCCCGTCCGGGCATCCAGATTTGGGTTTTCCATGGTTTCCCAAATCACTCCAGGGAAATGCCGGGATGCTTACTTCAAAAGGCCATGACCGAATTCCTTCCCATTCCTTGCCCCCCATCTTTTTCCGTCTCTAAAGACCTCGCTGTTAGAGAGACGTTAAGCAGATAAAAAAAAGTTTACACGCCCAGTAAATCATTTCTATTCGATTCCCTAATAGCCCGTGGAAAAAATGAATACAGAAAAGAATCGATCTGACCCAGATTTCTCTTATCTTATTTTCACGGTCATTCCGAGATATGATTGTTGCTGGTAGCAATATTTGTTTGCTGTCATTCCGAAATATGTCAGTCGTGAATTTTTTAGATTCTGTTGAAAGCAACGCCTTCGGTGTTCCAGGTCTTTCCAACCTAAGTCCTTCAACATCGCACTTACGCTTTCCCTCCAACTATATGTACCTGTTACGAGTCGGGCGGCTCTTCTATGGACCTTCTCTTATGCCTCCATCAACCCCTTTTGATGTGGACCCCATACAGAACAACAATATTCTAAGCGAGGACGCACTAGTGACATATATGCAATCGATTTAACCTCCGGAGTGCATTGTTTTAAATTACGACCCAGAAATTGGAACATACGATTTGCTTTCACAATTACATTCACGAAATGCTCATTCCAAGACAAATTATTACGAATTGTTACCCCTAGGTATTTAGCGGAATCTACCGTTCTAAGAACAGTACCATTAATTGTATATTCAGAGTTAAATTGTGTCACCTTTTCACTTACAAGCATGACTTGGCACTTTTTAGCGTTTAACTCCAACTGCCAGTCTCTACACCATAATATCGTCTTGTAACAAAGCGCAGTCTTCCTGGGTTGTGATTTCACGATAAATAATAGCATCATGCCAATGGCCTCCGAAAGGAGGGCGGAAGAGCGGGGAGCTGTTCAGGGCACCCTCTTGCCCTTGGGGTTGGAAACGACCCTTAAAGGCGGATGAATCAGAAATGATCAACGGCATGGGAATGCAGAAGGCAACGGGAAACCACTGCATTAAAGACCCAAAGGGTATCCTGAAGACATGTAATCCTCTCAAATTACATCTATCATGTTGGCTTCTTCCTGGGTAAAATATTCCGGATGTAAAATAGTCCCCCAATCGGATCTCCGGGTGGGGACTGCTCAGGGAGGAGTCATCAGAATGGATAGAAATATTCTACGAGTCGGAGCGTGGAATGTTAGAAGTCTGAATAGGGCAGACAGCCTAGAAAACTTAAAAAAGGGGATGGAACAACTTAAGTTATATGTTTTTGGGATTAGTGAGATTAAATGGAATGATGCACAGGATTTCTGGTTTGGGGAACACAGGATAATTAGCACACAAGCTGTCAATGGAGTCGCTGGTGTAGGATTTGTAATGTACAAGAAAGTAGTGAAACGGGTGAGTTATTGTGAACAGTTTAGTGACAGGATTATATTGATGAGGTTAGAAAATAAGCCAGTCCCAACCACATTAGTTCAAGTGCATATGCCAACATCACAGCAAGGTGACGACGAAATAGAAAAAATATACGGTGAAATTGAAGAATTAATCCAATATGTGAAGGGGGAGGAAAATCTAATAATCATAGGTGATTGGAATGCAATAGTGGGAGAAGGAAAAGAGGGGAATACTGTAGGAAGTTTTGGTCTAGGAGAAAGAAATGAGCGACGAAGTAGGTTGCTAGAATTTTGTGAAAGATATAAGCTATAGTGCTGGCCAGAACAATTGGCGGGTCTCCTAGAATGCGCCGTTGCCAAACCACGCGCTTAACAGTTGTATTCACCTTTTTACTTGAAGTAATAGTTTATACTGTATTTTAAATAATTTATAATCGAAATTTTGTGATAAAATATTGATTTATGTCATTTCGTTAAGAAAGTTATGTTCGTGTAAATGCATTTGATATAACTGAAGAATACTTTCTCGAGAAATTAAGAAAACGTATTGAATTACTCTTCTTTATTTTATTTGTGGCTAAGCACGTATTAAATTTTATTTACAACTAAAATCAAAATTATACTTTGTTATCCTCTGCACTGAAAAACTTGCAAAATTGACGACAAAATTATATATATATATAGACTATAGAATTAAAATTGCTGTATACCAAAAATTTATATGTAGAAAAGAAGTATGGCCACTGCAGTTCTTTTTATAAAAATCAACCATAATAAAAGTAAGCAAAAATGTTATATTGTCATCATGAATATTATTAGAAAGCCAAATGTTTTTAAGCAAAATTAATAATATCCAACAGTAATATCGTAACTTACTACCAACAATAAAACAAGTTAAATATGAGTTTGGGGTTTTAAATAACATTAACACAGCAAATGTTTATAGTATCTTAAACTGTTAAGTACAAGCTATTAAAGTTGCTCAGTAATTGATAAGTTTATTGCGTAATATGTTAAATGTTCTTTAATACCTTACTTGTCATTATTCATCTTCATCAACGCCTTCTTCTTCATCATCATCATCTTCCACTTCTTCGCTGCTCTCGTTCTCTGTCGTTGAATCTTCGTTGAGGTTGATTATAAGAGGCTCGATTACATTATCTCGGACCACTTCCTTTTCGAAATCTTCTGTTTGCAGTTTTTCGGTATGGTAAACACATTTCTGCCACTGTTCGACGGTGACGTTTTCCAAGGCTTTATGCAACAAACGTTCGACATCGGCGATTTTGAAAGTGTTGTTTTTCTCCGCCACTTCTCTTTTGACTTGGGCCCAAATGAGCTCTATCGGATTGTACTGGCAATGATAAGGGGGTAATCGGACTACTTCATGTCCTCTTTCGTTTGCAAGTACATCCAACTCATACACCGGTTCTTCTTTATTCATGCGAACCTTCTCCAGCATCTCAGCTCTAGTCTCCGTAGGCAAAAACGAAATTTTCTTTTCTGTTAGCCAAGCAGCTATATCAGCTTTCGGCGATTTGGTTGTTGGAGCTCGGTTTATCACTGCCGAATGATATTTGGCGTTGTCCATGACGATGATAGAACCTTCCTCCAAAAAATTCAAAAATCTGTTGAGAAACCAATCTTTAAACGTCGTTGTATTCATTTCTGAGTGATAATCTTCAGATTTGTTGGTTTTGCTGCATCTGTAGACCAACTTACTTTCCTGGAGAAAGCCTGTCTTTGCTGAACCCGCATGCAAAACAATTAGCCTTGCCCCTTTTCCGACAGGTACCTTTAAGCCCCCACTTTGATTTGAATTCTGCCAGATATTTTTTAAAGAATGGTTCTGAGTTACCCAAGTTTCATCTAAGTAAAAAATGGGTCGCGTGTCACCTGAGCTACGAAGGGAGCTCATTTTCCTCAAAAATTTGACTCTTGAGGACACTAAGTCGTTTCGCTCAAGCAAAAATCGCCTACCATCATTCTGACGCCTGTATTTAAACCCTATATTGTTCAATATGCGTCTTACAGATCGTGCAGATCCTGTAAAATTTATCTTCTCTTTTAATATTTTTCTTAATTTTTCTGAGGTAGGGTACTCACCACGGTCGTAAAATTCGTGTACTGTTCTCCTGACAATGTCCCTGTCAAAGTCGTTAAGCTTTGTTATAGTGCTGTATTGTTTCACATTTTTCTTTGGAGAAACAAACGTAGGCGATTTTCCCTCACGACACACTCGCTGGACAGTTCTCAAACTAACACCACAAGCTTCAGCGCAAATAGCCTGTACATTCCCTAAATTTCTTCGCAATATGGTTGTTTTTTGCGGTAACAAATCACTACAGTTTTTTATTTCATTAACATCAAGTACGTCCATATTTTTCAAGTCTTTTCTTACCAGCGTACATGTAGAAGACAAAATTTCACCATCATTGTCCACAAGGAGTTTGAAATATTTATATACACTGTGAATGATTGATTTACTCTGCCGGCGAAACTCTGTTGTCTTCTTCAGCCGCGGTGGTTCTGCTGTCGATGACGTGCGTCTTGTTGGAGTCGTTAGTCCGGAAACACCTGGAGTAGGAGAATAAGTCTCTTCCTGAGTATCCATTTTTAGTAGCACGATTCTCTTGCTAAATTACCGTTATTACAATTTACTGCACTTTTTGTTCGGTAAAATTAGGACACTAAATTACTGTAATTAATAAATAACTAAAACGAATTATTTAAATCGCAAAACGCTAAAATCAAAATATTCTCTCTCGAGCAAGCTCACCCTCACACTGACACAAACTCCGATTCACAGGTTCACACATTTTTTGTGTGTTGAAAGGGAGGTGGAAGGTTTGGGGTGGGCTGCCGCTTGGACTAGGCAACACAGGCCGCACAGCGTTGCAATTTTCAGGTGATAGAAAGAGAGCGCATCGCGAGTTTGTCCCCAAGTACGGCAACAGCGCGTTAACACTGACCCGCCAATTCTTCTGTCCTCAGCTATAGTAGTGGCAAAGACACTGTTTCAGAACCATGCAAGAAGAATATACACCTGGAAACGTCCTGGGGATACAGGCAGATATGAGCTAGATTATATCATGGTCAAACAGAGATTCAGGAATCAAATCTAGACTGTAAAGCGTACCCAGGAGCAGACATAGACTCTGACCATAATTTGATAGTAATGGAGTGCAGGCTGAAATTCAAGCGAATAAGGAAGCAGCATAAGCAGAACAGACTGGAAGTGAATAAACTGAAACAATATAGCACGAGAGAAAAATTTGTATAAATGGTAGACTTGGGTCTAAGAAGTAACTGTGAAAGGAGCTCAACTGAGGACGAATGGAATGCATTAAAGTTCGAGATAATGAAAGCTGGTAAAGAAACATTAGGCTTTATGAAACAAGCTGCCCGAAAACCTTGGATCACAGAAGAAATTCTGGAGCTGATGGATCAGAGGAGAGGATACAAAAATTCTCAGGATGAAGCAGGAAGAGAGCAGTACAGGCAATTTAGAAATCAAATAATTAGGAAATGCAAAATAGCGAAAGAAAAATGGCTGCAATCAAAGTGTGAAGAAGTATAAAAGGAAATGGTCGAAGCTAACGTAGATGTTGCCCACAGAAAGATCAAACAGAATTTTGGAGAAATGAAGAAAAGAGGTATGAACATTAAGGCTGCCGATGGGAAACCTGTTTTAAGCTCAAAAGATAGACATTGATGACTTAGGAGATCCTGTTTGGAGGACAGAATTTAATAAAGCTCGGAATGACTTGAAAGCAAATAAGGCAGTTGGAATTGATGAGATCCCTGCAGAACTTCTTAAATCCCTAGGAGAAGAAGGAATCGAAAGATTATTCAAGCTGATATCAAAAAGTTATGAAACAGGAGAAATCCCAACTGATTTTAATAAAAATATCATCTTCACACTTCAAAAAAAAGCACAAGCCGACAAATGTGAGAATTATCGCACCATTAGTCTAACATCACATGCTTCAAAATTACTGACTAGAATAATATACAGAAGGATAGGAAGGTTAGTAGAAGAGATAGTAGGTGAAGATCAGTTTGGGTTTAGGAAAAATCGCGGTACAAGGGAAGCAATTCTGTCTTTAAGATTGATACTTGAAGGGCGGATCAAGAAAAACAAAGATACTTTTATGGCATTTGTTGATTTAGAAAAAGCTTTTGATAATGTTAGGTGGGACAAGATGTTCAAAATTTTAAAGAAGTCAGGTCTAAAGTATCGAGATAGAAGAATATAAACTATATAAGAATCAAGTGGCTATAATAAAAGCCGAGAATCACGAGAGACATGTATCAGTTAAAAAGGGTGTGAGACAAGGTTGTAGTCTATCCCCGTTAATATTCAACTTGTATGTAGAAGAAGCAATGAAGAAAGTAAAAGAAAAATTTCCATGTGGCATAAGTTTTCAGGGAGATAAAATCAGTACAACAACAGTACGATATGACGAGATACGAGTGACACTAAAATACTAGTTGCGTTTACAGAATTTCAGACAAATTTCTATGACGTTTGCCAGTAACTTTATATTTGATAGCCCGTAGATTCAACTGCTTGGACAATTAGTGATTTTAATTCAGCATTGTGTATATGGTAATCTCTTTTCATCAAGCATGTCGCTTGGTGCAGGTTATCAGATTGCATATGAGAAAAACTAACGATAGCACTACCAGGAAAGTCAGCACTGCTAGAATACTGCGTTGTGATGAAGATTACACAGCAAAGAGGATTAACATAAAAAGGATTATGCTACATAATATGAACGACTGATTCCTTGCGCAGCGTCGAACAGTTAAAAATGTTGTAATATTTTCTCTTCACCATCCATAGCGACGCAATTACAGAGTTACAATGTATTCAACTGATAGATCAGAACGATCAACAGATGTTACAATTAGATTTGTAAAAAGTTAATGAAATTTGTTTATTCTAGTGGTGTTAGTTTATTGGGTACATCTACATCTAAACTCTGCAATTCACAAACATTGTGGGTGGCAGTGGCTGCTGAGCACCAATCTTAATTCTCCGCATTCCAATCCCGAATAGCACGAGGAAAGAAAGAATACATGAAAGCATCAGTACGGCATCTTATTTCTAGAATCTTATTCCTTCGGTCATTGCGACCCAAATAGGTTGAAAGAAGAAATATTTCACTGCACTCGTAGGTCATAGAATTTCGCATATTGTCCAATAAATTTAAACGTAAATAACGTCGTTTGTTTTCCAAACTATCGCAGCCCAATCTATGTATCAATTCTGTGACGCTTTCATAAGTACTGTAACAACCAGTCACGAATCGAGTGGCTCTCCTCTGTACCCTCCCCACTGAGTCAATCAGGCCCTTGCGATACTGATCCCAAACTCCACAACAGTAATCCAGATGCGGACGCACTAGTGTTTTATACGCTATTTCATTTGTATAAGCATTACAATTTCTCAGAATACGACCTATGAATCGTAATTTAGAATCAGCTTTGCCTACGACGGAAGTTATGTTCAAGTCCCATTTCATGTTGCTTTGTACTATTACCCTCAGATACTTCAGGGAACCAACCGTGTCAAGAAATGAATTGTTTACTTTGTGCTCGTGAGCAAAATGATTCTTTTTGTTACCTATTCGCATTGCCTTGCCACTTTTTGCAGTTAATTGTAAGCTGCCATTTACGGCACCATTCGGAAATAGCATGCAAATCGCGCTGAATTTCTAACCAATCGTCAGAACACCTTATTTCCCTATAGATAGCTGCATCGTCTGCAAACAATCGCAACCAGCATTTAACGTTGTCACCTAGATCGTTTATAAAAATTAAGAAAAGAAGTGATCCTATTACACTTCCTTGAGGAACGCCAGAAATAACATCTAGCTTTGAAGAGAATTCCCCGTGAACAACGAAATAATGTGATCGACCAGTTAGAAAATCATGTATACATTCGCAAATCTGTATCTTCACTAAAAGTCCGTTGAGTTATACAGGATCAAAAGCTTTCTGAAAATCCAAGAATATTACATCAACTTGCGAACCTGCATCGATAACTTTCAATACGTCATGGGAAAATGGGGCCAATTGAGTTTCACACGATCTCTTCTTCCAAAATCCGTGGTGATACGGTGTAAGTAACGCGTTCTCATCTAGAAACTTCATAATATTCGAGCATATGACATGCTCCAGAATTCTATTGCATACAGATGATAAAGATATGGGTCGATAATTTCCAGGATCACTCCGATCTCCTTCCTTGAAAACAGGAATTACCTTGGCTATTTTCCAGTCTGAGGGTACCTTTTTCTCTTCTAAAGATTTATGGAATATATTTGACAATTTCCTCCGCGTATTCTATCGGGACCTGGCGTTTTACCCCACTTCAGGAGCTTTAATTGCTTTACAATACCTACGCTATCAATTTCTAATTCTACACGATGTGGTAAAGTGGGAATGTTTTCCATGTTTCCGCGCGTGAATTAATTTCTAAATTCGGTGTTAAATACGATAGCCTTGTCGCGGCTGTCGTCAACTTCCCGACCGTCTTGTATTAGAACTGATTTATTGTTATCGCTACAACTAACTTTTCTTACATACGACTAAAATGTCTTAGGGTTTTCGGTGATGCTCTTAGAGAGGGAATTGCAACGAAAGTCATTAAAGGCCTCACGCATCGCATTCTTAACATGTACCCTTATCTCATCTAACTTATCTAAATTGGTCCTCTGCATCGTCCTTCTTGATTGTGAATGTATCTTCCTTTGCTTTTTGAGCAACCGTTTAACGTCACGTGTATACCATGGTGGATCATTTCCTTCCCTGATTGTCCGTTTCGGTATATGCAAGTCCATTCCTTCCCTAACTATACGTATGAATCGTTGCCACATCTCTTCAATGGTGACTCTGGCTACTATGAAGGTATGGTAATTATGCCTCAAAAACGTTTTAAAACACTCTTTTGAAGCTTTTTAGAATCTGTAAACGATCCTTTGTTTTTCTTTTTGCGCGAGGATGCTAATTTTACTATATCAATTACAGCTTTTGGTCACTTATTCCCGTGGTAGTAGAAATGTCCGTGAATAATTCAGGCCTATTTGTAACGAGAATATCTAAAATATTTTCGTTAAGGTTGAGGCATCGCGTTGGTTCAGTTACGAGCTGCTCAAAATTGTGATCTGAGAAAAGGGCTAGAATGATTTCGCAAGCTGCTTTATCCCTGCCACCAGTAACGTGAAAATAATTAGTCCAGTCGAAATATGGCAAGTTGAAGTCACCACCTAGCATTATTGTATGGTACCGAAATTGACGTGTTATATTATTTACATTATTCCTTAAGGCCTTGGCAATAGTTACGCCTGCATCTGGTGGACGATAGAAAGAGCCGATCATAAGTTTTGTCCTAGTTACATTAAGCTTAATCCATAAGATTTCGCAGACGGTATCGATAACTATTTCGTTACATAGGAGGTACTTACTAACAGCCATAAATACACCACTGGCATGGGAATGCAACCTACCCTTACGAAAAACGTTCATGCTGCACATTAAAGATTTCCGCTTAACTTATATCCGGTTTTAACCAACTTTCTGTGCCTATTACGATATCAGCATCTGTACTACGAATAATGTTTTCAAGTTCAAGCTAATTATTATAAACACTTCTGCAGTTATCCACTAGAACTTTTAATGTTCGGGATTCTTTTAAGCTACCCCTAATACGCGGAGTTAAATTTATTTGGGCCGTCCGTAAGTGAATTTCCTGTTCAGGGTCATGTTCCCTCAGTCTAAAAAAAAAAAAAAACCAATGCACTCCACATGGTCCCTGCCACCCGTGTAGCTGATTCACGTGTGTAGTGCACACCTGATCTAACCAAGGGATCCCTACACGACTCAATCCCAGGGTGAAGATCGAGGAATCTGCAGCCATGACTGTCACAGAACCGCCATAGTCTTTGGTTCAGCCTATCAACACGGCTCTGAACCAGAGGTCCACAGTCAGTTCTATCGACAATGCAACAGACAGTTAGCTCAGCCGAAATCTTGTGGGGAATTCACCCTTTCTGCAAGCCGCCCAAAGGAAGAGAGGATAACCTCTGACCCAGGCGGCAAGCATCATTGGTGCCGACATGAGCCACAATCCGCAGCTGACTACACCCAGTCCGTATTCTTAAGTATTTAATTTATTTTTTGGTTTTGCCACTTTCGACAAACCATTTATGTTTTATTTCATTTTATGAAAGTCAGCGATTTTGTTTAACCACACCCAGAAAACAGGAGTTATGTGTGTAAATACAGTTTTTGATAATGCAGACAAAAAGAATAAAACGCTTTTATAAATATTCTTATTCCTCTATCTTGACCCAGATTGTATTTAAATTAAAAAAAATAGAGTTTTTTTAAAAATATTTCATTAAAAAATATATAACATAAAAGCAAAAGAGGAAACGATTTCTTGTGTACAAAGAAATTAATTGTTAACAAAAAGAAACTTGAAGAGAAATGCTGGTATATTTTAGACTTTTAATTGTTTGGCTTAATATTGAATTAGGTTATGAAAAAAATAGTCAGAAGTTTTCAAGTAACAACATAGTGACTGAAGAATTATGAGTAACAAGCTGAAGTGACATATAAACAGTCTTAAGATCAGGACCGGCACTAGAAATTTCGGGCCCGTGGTAAAATTGGTGACCTTTTTTTTCGGGGGGGGGGGCGGATTCTTGGCTTCGAAGCCTGGAGGTCCCTGCAGCCGGTGATCGGGGCCCCCCATCAGCCGGTGCCCGGGTACATTTGACCCGCTTACACCCCCCCTCCCTTAACGCCGGCCCTGCTTAAGACTCCACCTAGTAAAATTCTTTTATTTGATTATATTATACTATACACGACCATGACGAATTAATATTAAAACAATACAAAATTTTTAGCAATGGTCTAAAAATTCCGGCCGTTTCCACATCTGGGGTCCTTCGACATGATAATTAAAGCTTATTGAAGTTCCAGTCTACTAATAGTTTTAAATCGAAACATAATCTTTCATTTTTGCTTCGGGCTTTACGGCTCGTCGACGTCGAGATCATTAGTGTCGGGAGAGATTGGGTCGCCAAGAACAGGAAGGTATTCGGCCATGGCCTTTTGAAGAAACTATGCTGACATACACTTAGGGTGATTTAGGAAAATTACGGAAAACCAAAATCTGGGTGGCTCGGATGGAATTTGAACCCGCGTCCTCCCGAACGACAGGTCCCAGCGTTGTCGCTCACCACCACACACGGTATAAGACGTTTTCTTATATTGTAAAATACTTCAAAACGTTTGTTGAAATATGAACACATTTACATCATTCATTTAGTTACCGTAGTTTTCGGTAGTTACAGACCCTTCATAACAAATAACACTGATAATTTAATGCAATGTTTCTACAGTTGGTATTATATTAATTCATTTTCAAGTAATTAGTACACTTCAAAACGTGCGCCTGTGCCTCCTGTCTTATAATATGACCCTGCTGTGTATGTGAAGTACTGCATGAACATTCCATGATCCGCATCTCACGTATCTCCTGCTATGGCAACGGCAAAATATTAGACAACTTGTCATTATGTCCACGCGTTTGCTAAGATCACACGAGGTTACTATTTAAAGTTGAGATTTATGAGCTACGTTTCCTGCAGAATATGCTTAGAAAATCAAAGGTTCTGTTACCAATTTAAGAATTATCTTCTGCTTAAAACAATTATTTTAAACAAGTGTATACAGGGCAGATAAAATCATCCATTTTTTAATCATTATTGAAATCTATATTTTCAAACAAAATATAATTTAGTTGTTTCAAGTGTTTCAAAAAGTATCTTCTGCACAGACGCACCTGAACTTCCTTTGAATCTCTGACTTCAAATCGCCTTCACATACCTACACATATAAAACTGGGGGGAGACCTCATATCTTTCAACCGTGTCCATTCCAACCACTAGCGACACCGGGGGGGGAGGACCGAACAGACATAGGCATCAGGATAGTTCTCCTGATCTATGCGTTATACTTTCCAAGCGCGTATCTAACGTGCTGATCCCATGTTGCGTTGTTTTGTTTGCTTGATCCCAAATATCTGGCGCAATCAATTATCTTCGTGTAACTATTTTCTTTATACACAAGCATTAACTTTTCGTTAGTGATGTGCATCCCTTTACAATTTTGTCAATAAGTTGGCATCATAAGCAATGTGCTGTAAAAATATCAATCAGAAAGCACCAATGAGCGTAGTTTCTTACTTTCCTGTAGTGAAGTATCGTTGGAGTTAGCTTTTGAGATTGTGGAGCAATCTGGTTGTACGGTTCGAGGCCATATGTAAGTGGGTCCGGAGCTGCGACTGTGGCGCTGATTGCTGTTTGAGAGGCGGCGATGACAAAGCCACAAATACTGATGGCGCTGCGTTTCCCTCACTCAAGGCTGTAATTAGCGGAACTATTTTCTCACACGCACTCCTCGGCTAGAAAGTGACGGCTTTCTCAGTTTAAGGTCAAGTAGAAAGTAATAACTGCCATCAGATATCTGTCACTACATCATTCGTGCTTGCTCACCAAAACACTCTGACCCAGGTGTTTTATTTTTCTTCTGTCCGATAACCCAGATGTTTGTGTCAGGATGTAATCTTCAGCTACTTCAATAAAAACTAAAGATTATTAAAACAAACTTTATAGCGAGAAAAAAGGAGCTGTTTTCAACCAGTTGAAGAGAAAGCTTGATCGCAAGTGTAGCGACGCCACGCCGGTCCGCGATGTGAAATTACTTAGGTCAGACCTGTTATAGACAAAAATTGCCATTTTTAAGTCATTCATATCATCATCCCCTCCGCAAGCAACTGCTGCTACTTTGGATCCTATGATCCACTATTTTCAGTTTCTGAAAACCTCCGATTTATGTACCTGTCGGTGTAATAATGCCATGCAACAGTTTTCTGTAATAAATCCAGTTAATAACAAATCACGAGATCATTCCATGGGGCTCCTACGCCATTTTTCTAAGTAATGCTAAGTCTCTGTTTGTGTTTTATGCTAGCCAGGTTCTTACCGATGCCGACTGGAAACCTGAAACCTCAGATAGACAGTTGTTAGAACAGACCCACAAGTTGGGGTAAGTGTCGCAGCTTTGTCCGGTCAACACGCGACAGAGGACCCCGTAATTGCACAATAAATCAATGGAGAACCATTAATACTTGCTTTAAAAATTATACAATCCCTATATTCTGTATTGATTACAGGTGAAACAATTCTAAACGAAGCCGAATTCTTTATTTTTTTTTTTTTTTTTTTAGGATTGTAAGTAGTGGTTCTAACAAAATATGAAGATTTGTCAGATCAAAAACCAATTTAACCAAAACAAGTGTCATACTAGTATATACAGTCTAGCGAAAGAGATTGTTTAACTATCTGTAGTTTATTACGTGATTTAGTTGCTCGGTTTTCAGGTACTTTTACTATAATTTGTAAGGGGTTATAAATTTAAAAACTTCCGACACTGCATGTGACGAAGTGCTATCAACACTCTACTCATATGAGAAAATATATTATTTTTTTTAAAGAAATGTATGAATATAAATTAGGAACTCAATTCTTGAAAAACAGACAACACTTGGTCAAATAAAATTAGGAAATGGATGTACCTTGATCTATGTCCTCAGATTCTCGTAACGAAAGGAGAGCTAGAAAATTTGGCTGGTGGTCATTATTAGAACATAATTACATATTGCTAATTCTTTTTCCATTTCCAGTTTTACAATTGCTTGTAGGGTTTATATTTTTCTACAAAATATTAACGTTAAATGATTTCAAGAAAGAGATATTACGATGCATTCTGTTAAAGTATTTACTATGAACGTTTTTAAAACGATATGCAGTCGGAATCTAATTTTAATTATTTTTAATCATCTAATATTAATAATATCTAATTAAATTAATCTATTATATAATTATATTAATTAACTAATATTAATACTATTATCTATTTTTAATTAATAGAGAAACAAAAGTAATAAATGTTAACAAGCCAGATAGTGTTTAGTTGTCAGCAGTATATTTTCTTTTTAATTTAAGGCATTTTCAGACACTCAAATGCCAAATGTAACAGGATTATTTGATTGCGTTTCCATGTGCTTCAATTTATTTTTGTGATTTTTTTGCACAATTTAAAATTAATGGTAAATAAACACATTTATTTCGGTTGAAGTCAGCAGGTATTACATTTACTGGTATTGTTATAAAGATATTGCCTCTCCGCTTTGTGATCACATCAGTTGTGGTCCGGCTTTGATGTTATCTGCTGACCGCAATTCAGAGGGAATACAAAAGACGACAGAAGGCTGAGATTCGAGCAATGCGACCCCGTTCCCCTGAGTACACCCGTTTTGATCCCAACTCTTGTTCCGTCGTCTCTCAGTTATGATTTCGCACAATTTTTGCGGAAAAGCCATCGAGTTGAGGCAGATTCAACGTGCACTTACAGTTTGTACTAACACAGCCGAAACAATCCGCCGAGGAAGTTTAAGTGACCATGAGGAGAGCAACAAAGGTACCTCTACAGACTTCTTTTGGAAGAAGATGTAATACAGCACAGTATGTTTCACCTGCTAGTTTATGCAAATTTCATGCAGGAGCCAAACAATAATTTAGTTGTTAGGGGCTGGTTTTTACATTTAGATTTGAAACAGCTGTCCTTAACTTTTTGTACCTTGGCATTTATTCACCTCTTTATGCTAGCTGAAACTTTTTTGCGGCCATATATTTTCTTTCCGATTTAACCTTTCACCTAACACCGATGCCTTCTCAATGGACTACAGAACAATGATTTGTGTTGTAAGAATTTATGATGGCTGCTGTCAAACAAAATAATTCATCCGTTCATATAACCCGAACGCTGCGTGCTATCGCCGGTGCTTTTCATTACGAGAGATTATTACTTCCCATAATTACAAGGGCTATGACTAACTACTGTGTGTGGGGAAATAGAGTATAGGGCATTGTGCTGAACTTTTCCTTCGCACTCTTGTCTGTAAATATTCATTAAACATTTCAATGTAGTCATTATCGATATAATACCAGGCTAATATTTGGGGTCTCTCGTAAACATTAAAGTGTTTGTTACAACTCCAGTTCAGCTAATTCTTAATACTTCCTAAAACCAAATACAGGAAGTAAGAAATGTAATAGTAGTCAAACAGGAGGCATATGGCACTAGCCCTCTTTATTGCGGTTTTCAGAGGTTTTTCCACAATGATGTATGCGAATGATAGGATGGTTCCAAGTTCACTCCTCAAATACACTTTTCAGTAACTAATTAACGTGAAGGACATTAAACATAACAAACGATGTTTTATAGACAAAGAAAGATAATTACGTTCATCGTTCACTGTTCTCTGGTAACGAGATTAGCGACCCTTTCCTGCTGTCAGCCCGGGAAGAAAATAAAATTGTTTCATCTGGAAGTAAAAAAAGAACGTGAAACGTTAAAGGGAAAAAAAAAGAAAATATGAAGCCATAAATCTGACATAAAAGTCTCTCTCATTTATGTTAACAAAAATACTAAAAATGTACTAACAGTGTGTTTTAAATATTCTCCAAACAATAATCTCTAACAACCAGTTCAGTAATACCAATAGCATCGTTTTTTCTCAAATTTTCACAATGACTAAAGTGGATTAATGAACATTACATTTCAAATCAAAACTGCTGAATGATTTTATTTGCGATAGAATATCGACTAGTAATTTTCTGAAACAATGTAGGGATACAATGGGCGAGAATAAAGAACAACAGTCTAAGGACGTTTTATATTTTGGACTTTAACACCAGTGAGGTATAAAACATGTTTACGATAATTACTGCTCTTGTTTGGCACCAAGCACATCTTAAACTGGTTTTTCTACTCTTTAGGAACGTATTGAGACTAGGGAAAGTTTGCTGTAATAATCGTCAATGTTAATTGTGTAAGTAGAAGGTATATACGAAAACAGTCGAAGTGCATGGATAGTCGACCGCTTAACGTCTTGGGAATCTTGCTGTTCGGTGTTATTTCATTCATGCAGCAGGATATAGTGTGTACACTCAGTGGCCTAATGTTATAATCCTTCATCCTGTGAATAAGTAGCTAGAATCCGCACAGAACACAGTGAGGAAGAGTTGGTTGTTTTGATGGGTGTCAATTTGTTTAGCTGTGATCAGATGATGACAAGGAAATGTTCAATCCAATCTTTTGTACCTCATGAACTACGCGATACAAGCATAATAAGTCAGGATCGCTGCATTTGAATTCGTAAGGAAAGATTGAACTAGTTATTACAGGTTACTGCTGGGTAACTAATACACCGCTTCTGTTCGAAGTCAAAATATTTTGCTGGTCTTTCAAATTTGTGTTCGCATGAAGTATGTCTATATTTATGATTATTGGCAATGCGAAACTTCGGTAACGTCTTAACGTAGTATTCACAAAAATAATATTTTGATTTTTATGCTTCAGTGTGTTTACATTGCTTTTTTTACATGGGAGATCTTTAGAAATCGCACACAAGTATACGTTAATATTTCGCTCCTAACGGACGTTACTAACAGTGTTGAACTGGAATAACATTAAGCTAAAATAAATATTGTTGCTACACTTTGTAGCTACTGCTAACTTAATGTGAAGTGAATTGCCGAGTCAGATTCTCATCATTTTTTAATTGCTTACATTCGGAAGTTAGTACAGATATATGAAATCCTTGTATATTAAAATCTTTTCACCGGTTTTGTGAAATAACTGTGGTGGTATCATAAAAACATATATGGTAGTTTTGTATTTATATGAAGGTTAATCACATTTTGTAATGGTAGCTTACTACGTCGTTTGCTTTTAGTGATTCAGAAGTTAATTAATTCCGCAAGTTAAAAGCAGTGATGAGAACGACATTAGTCATGTATTTTTCCAGAACGAAATCAGCAGAGAGACCATGCTGCTGCAGTTTACCAAAAATAAACTGTAGCAACCATGTAGCATGACTTGCTTCTAGCAATAAAACGACATAGAAATATTGGATGCACTGTACAATTCCATTACATTAATAGGATGAAAATTTTAAATACGAGCGTGGTGGGTGAGCGGGTACGCTGTGGCTCTTCATTCGGGAGGATGCAGGTTCAAATCTCCTTCCACCCATCCATGGTCCACGGTGTGCTGTAATCAGTCCAGGCGAATGCCGAGATGGCTCCTTCAAATGCCATGGCTGAATTCATTCCCGTTCCTTCCTCACAGTCCTTTAATGCCTCTAATGACAACGATGTCGACCACAAACACGTAAGTAAAACAAAAGAAAGAACATTTAAGTAACAGATAACTAACTTAACTTAATAGCTAAATCAGAATGTGTTTGAAAGAATTCCATTTAAATAGTAGCTTTTAACTGAAGCTGTGTGCAATAATACCAGATTTGTAGATAACAGTATCGCAATTTACCACGCAGCTGCTACACGTCAGATAACATAAATTTTTTTATCACTTGAGACGATCCTCGCCTTGGACCCCTCTAGCTTTACCGGGCGAAATAAAGGAACATTTTCAGTGTTGTTGAATTGGTTAAGTGACGCGTTGACTGCGATACAATGCTGAGCGGAGTTTCCATTAACACCTCGGAGCCTCTTGTGCCGTACCGCACCTGGACAACGGTTCCCGGACGCTGATGGATCCCGGCAGCTATGCTAACAAAGTTTCTTGAGCTCTTGTCAAGGTAGGGCCAAACAAACGCGTCCGCCCTCACAAGGCGGGCGTTTCCCGTTAGTCGAGATTAGCATCAGGCCTGTCTCGTGTGTGGGCGTGTACTAGCCGCGGGACCCGAAACAAAGGGCAGCTGCAGGCACAGTGGCGACAGCGGCCCGCTATATCACAGCTCCCCGTAATACTGCTTTCAGCCAAAGGCTAACGAAGACTTGGTGACGTTTCCCGCTATATCACGGTTGCAGGTAGTGTTTCTGCTATAATTTAACACGCAGATATATCGCTAAGAAAAGTAAGAAATTTACGTCAAGGTCATTGGAGCCTGGAGAAGATTGAGGCAACAAACGTGAAGGAATTCACCCATGGAATTTTGAAGGAACCACCCCGGCATTCGCCTGGAATGATTTCGGGAAACCATGGAAAACCGAATTTTTGATAGCTGATCGGGGATTTGAAAGCACCTCCAGATTGCCAAGCCCGACCTTTACCACTCAGCCACTAGACTCGGTCCGGTTTTCTGCGGAACCGTTTTTCGTCCGAACGTTAGTACCTGCCGCACCAGATACTGCAATGATTTACTCTCGTCTTATCGTTCTATGCGATCTTATGACAATACCGTTTTGAACACAGCATTTTTGATTTTGCTGTCCTTTGAGGAAATCCGTGAGCTAGCAACGTATTACTGCCCATTAGAAAAACACTTCTTATCTAAGCGCACCCTTGCTATTTTAAGTTTCTGTTCCTGGGTTTTATTGTTAATCATCGCATGCAGCGCAAATCTACATTTATACTATATAATAAGTTGTGTCTGTAGAGACTGTAGTTGAAATTTATCAACATATCATACACAAACTGACCGTGAAAGAAACAAAGCCTGAGTGACCGATATAACAAAATGTATCATTCATCCCGAAAAAAGTATTTATATCCTTCCTAATAGTACACAATATTTCCTTGTAAAATATTATCTAGATCGGCTTAGCTGTTTACTCATGAAAACTTAACAAACAAAGTTACTTTCGCATTTATAATATGAGTGTAGATATGTGGAAGTACATATCATCGTTAATCGATGTAGACGGCCGAATCCATCTAAGTATCCGAACAATAAAATAATTGTTTAAAAGACATAAAAATCGTCTTAAAAAAAACATACTAAAAATTTTATATATATAAAATAGATGTGTGTTTTCCTATATTTCACTTTTCAGCCACCAAAACCTAGCCAGATCACTGGTATTTGTGCGTGGAAGTAGCATGGAGTTTGTTGTCGTGCACAACATTGGCCCAATATCGATAGCTGTGGGGATGTGTGAGATATGATGGTAAAAGTGGTCGATGCAGGGCATTTTGGTATTTCGACCACAGACATGTGTCCCCGTAGATGTCACTCTGCTGCCACAACTACATGCATAGACCAATGGTGTTTGTGTGTGGTAACGGTATCGTGTCTCCTATCGTGTACTATAGTGGTTACATGTCGGTAGCTATGGGGGTGTGGGAGATATGGTGGTTGAAAGTGGTCGACCTGCGGCGCTTTCATATTTCTACCAGAAACGTATGTGTCATGGTGTATCACTTTTCAGCCAAAACTATCTAGCGCAGATCACTGGTGTTTGTGTGTGGTAGTAGCACAGAGCCACCCGTCGGTAAAAACGTTGGCCGAATTTCAGTAACTGTGGTAGTGTGAGAGATATGGTGATTGAAAGTGGCCGATCAAGGATATTTTCGTATTTAGACCAAAGACTGTCTCTCCGTATATGTCACTCTGCTGTCACGACTACATAGCATAGACCATTGGTGTTTGTGTGTGGTAGTGGTATCGTGTCTCCTATCTTGTGCTATAGTGGTTACATGTCGGTAGCTATGAGGGTGTGAGAGATATGGTGGTTGAAAGTGACCGACCTGCAGCGCTTTCATATTTCTACCAGAAACGTATGTGTCATGGTGTATCACTTTTCAGCGAAAATTATCTAGCGCAGATCGCTGGTATTTGTGTGTGGTAGTAGCATAGAGTCACCCGTCGATCACAACGTTGGCCGAATTTCGGTAACTGTGGTAGACTGGGAGATATGGTGGTTGAACGTGGTCGATCAAGGATATTTTCATATTTCGACCAAAGACATATGTGTCCGTATATTTTACTTTGCTGCCTGAACTGCATAGCGCAGATAACTGGCGTTTGTGTGTGGTAATGGCATCGAGTCTCTCATCGAGCACTATGGTGGTTAGATGTAGAAAGCTGTCAATCCAAATTCTTTACAAATACGAACGACGTCGTGGGTACCAGCTAGTTATCCACAAAATTTTACATATTATGATACTTTTTATTTAACAAACTATCTTTGCTTTAGTAATAGAATATGCAGAAGATTTCTCCACCATAAAACTTATTTTTATAAACGAAGTAAACTGTGCCCATTATATGCCCAAAATATATGAAACTGTTACACATCTGAAGATTGTTCTTAGGAATTTTAAATGTGTTATCTACATATACTGTATACCTAGTCGTCGGTACTTTTGTCAACTTTAACTTTACAAACTAGGTATGTTGCAATTAATGTATACCAAGAAGATTGTACTTATAATACATAAAATTTCTTTATGGTCTCCGTTACCGAAAGGAAATTAAAAAAATATAAAAATAAAAAAAACTGTCTAGGTGGCAGTGAGTGTATCATGAATCTCTTAAATACTATCTAGCAGGCAGTGAGTGTGTTATGAATCTTTTAAATACTCTATAGGTGGCAGCGAGTGTATTTTCTGTCCGTGAAATGCTTTCTAGCAGGCAGCGATTGTGATTTAAGCCTTTTAAATACTAAGTAGGTGGCAGTGTGTTAAATTATGAGACTTTGAAAAACGATTTAGGTGGAAGAAATAAACTGTATTCCGTGTATCTTTCTACTTTGATTGAATTTTTATGATGAATTTTAGTCTCTTCACAAACTATCCTATTAGTCATGGATATGAAATACCTCCTTTTTGAGTAATGACATTGACTGCCTGAGTTACGATACGTTTTTTTAATAGACCACCACGCCTCCAAAGCTTATTAATAAATTCTCATTAAAAGTAAGTAAATAAGACGCAAATAAGCTTGGATATGTTATTCGTATATTTTCAGTTCCAATTTGCAGTACAAATTCAATTCTAACATTTATCAAGCACGATCGCAGCTCGGCGTTAGTCTTCGTTGAACGTGTTCAGCCGCTGAGACCCCGCAATCGGGCTGCTCGGCGTAGAGATCCCGTAGTTTGTCCGCCGTCCCCAGCCACGCTCACTGCAACTTTAAAGAGAGAGAGAGGGTCAGGAAAAACCTGAGTCAGTAATTAACGGACTGTGCTGTCCAAAAGCTAGAAGACTCCCGATCTCTCTAACAGGGACGGAGACGCCAGAACCATCGCACACGCTACACGCCGCACAGAGCCTCGCCCTGTACGGCGTAACTCCTCACTACCACTGCCAGCCCCACCATGCACTGCGAGAAATATACATATCTTCGACAGATGTGAATACGCTCGTGGCTCGGATGGAGATGTCAGAAACCAGCGAACAAGCGACAGACAACCCCAGTTGTCTGCGCGTTAGCTTTGCCTCTGCGACCCCTGCCCTGCCTCGAGACACCGCGACCCTGCTGGATAATGAACTACACAACACGTCAGCTACTGACCTGTGCTGAAGGGCGCTCCTCGCTGCTCTGTCCCGGAGTCGACTGCGCTCTTCTCCCGTCGGGGACCTCCTTTTATACCCTGCCAACAGTAACGGCTACTATTTCCTAGGCAACGCGCCACGACGTTATGGACTTTTAATTGTTTCCTTGGAAACGATGTGGCAGGACGCTTCAAAATCTTGGTAACTTTTTATAGTATTAACTTTAAGCAACGATGTAAAATGAGTCACATGAAAAGTAATTCTGGACACAGCATGACGCACGATACAAACAGTTGTAGTAATGTGACCTCATTGTCTTTGATCTACTGCGAATCTCCTCCAACTCTCCAGTTAGGGCACGCGATTTCATGTAAATATACTGATGTGTGACACTACAAGCTGACATACTGATCGAGATCGTCGCGTACAACGCATGGGCTCGTGCAGCCACGGCAGGGGTCTAGCAAGAAGCTGATAATATCCCCGTCAGCATGTAAGTAAACAGTATTAGCACAAATTCAGACCGTTACAAGGAGGGAATTATTTTCATGTGACTGGATAATGATGCTGGTAATTTGTCGCTTATGAAAGCCTTGTAAATTAAAATTAAATACCGAAATCTCAGGGATTCTACGATAACCATGGAACCGCAATTTGATGATGGGTTGTTATGTAACTCAACGAGACAAACTGAAAGTAAAGAATATTTTTTTTTTGTTTAATCTAGCATAGTTATCGAGATATTGTATCTCAAAAGTGAGGAAAATGGGGAGGTTAGAGTGAGATCTGGCCCGGATCAGAAAAAAAAAAATCACCAAAACCACTATAGCTATCTACACGGTGGAAATGCACTATAGGTGTTTTATTTTCTTCCTAGTGGTTGTTGTTAGGTTGAAATATGGCCTTGACTTGAAGTAACGTCACTAAAAGCACAAGAAACTGTATCTATAACTGATTTTTAACATGCTATGTCTCTAAAACCAAGAGAGACACCAAAAAATTTTATTCTTTGTTTTCGATTTTTTTCGTCGAGTCATACAAGAATTCACCATAAGATTGTGGCGCCACGGTAATGATAGAACTGCCCGTAGCTTTTTTCCCTGTTGATTCCAGAGTATATTTATACTTTTTTCTCTTGTCAGACTATCGTAAATTACTTACGGAGGAAGTTAAATAACAGAAATAAATATTATGTAATGAGACTAACCACAGTGTTCCTTATTTGATTATTTGCTTAACTACTAGAATCAGACTTAAAAACAAAAATGTAAAAGTTCGAAGATGTTTAAGAGATTAATTTATACTTACGGTTACAAAGAGTAGGGGAAGGCTGGGAAAAATGGCCACGCTAAGTTTTGACGTTGTTTTAAGGTAACTTACAATATACCTATAGGCATCAAAATCAGGTGTTACAAAGTTCAATTATCCTAATTTTAAAATAATTTTTTACCTTGCTTAGAAGAAAGTAAATCTAAATGGACAATATTTTAAATTACTGTTATTGAAATTTTTACATTAATTAGTTATTTTTAGAGTCGGTGCCAGCTATCACATCGCAAAGATCGAATTACTTAACTTTATTTTGTGTTCGAGGCGAAACGGGGAGTACGAACAAGAATTCCGAAATTTTACAGCATGTAGTGAGGCAGATACTGCTATCGGGAGACAGTTTAGGGAAACAAATAAGACAGTATTTTAATCTGTGGCTCCGCCTCATTGGTCTCTGGCGGTACAGTGATTAAAGGAGTAGAAAGGGCGATAGGGTTTGCGGTTTTGTGAAAGTAATGTGGACAATATTTTTTTTATTCTATTTGTTTTAAGGTATACGATTCGAAGTTCCACTGAAATCGGATTAAAATGTAGGTTTGTACAAAAATTAAATAGTGTAAACGGGGAGCTAGGGTAGTTTTTGGATTATGTGGTCAGAAATCTTCTCCATAAAATATATATATATATATATGTTGCAACTTTCATAAAGATCTGTCAAATGGTGTCGACTGTAGCTTTTTAAAAAGAAATTTGACAAAAATCAAAGGGGTGGAAACGGGGAGAGGGGATCAGTTTTTGCAAACCAAAAGTTGACATCATTTTCCTCTTTGTTTTGTAGCAAAAGTGTGCTACGTTCTACGTAAACCGGAAAAAAAAACTGTGGGTTTGTATAAAAATTGAACTGTTTAATGGGGAGAGGTGGTGATTTTTTTAATTTTTGTTCAGAAACCTTCTTCTTGAAAAAATAGAAATAAGCACCAACTTTCATGGTAATCGGTCAAACTGTGTCGACTGTAGCTTTTATAAAGAACATTAACAATAATTAAGGCGGTGGAAGGAGTTAGAGGGGTTGAGCTATTGCAGACCAAATCTTGACAGGATTTTTCTATTTATTTTAAAGCATACCTGTGCAAAGTTCAATCAAAATCAGATAAGAATTTTTTTCTTTTTGCCAGAAGCCTTCTGCATGAAAAATTACATGTAATTCCAACTTTGATGGAGATCAAGTAAATGGTGTCGACTTTAGCTTTGTAGAAAGAACATTGACAAAAATTAAGGGGGTTGATAGGGGGAGAGGGATTTGGTTTTTTCAAACCAAAAGTTGACAGATTTTTTCTTGTTATTTTTAACTATACATGTCCAAAGTTCCATCGAAATCGGATAAAAAATGTGGGTTTGTATAAAAATTAATGGGTGTAAAGGTGTAGAAGGGGTGGTTTCTCAATGAAATTCATGTGGGACCACTTTGTAGGTATAACCTACCCACTAAAAAAAAAAAAATCATTTAAATCGGTTCAAAACTGGCGAAGATATCGCTAAACATACATAAAAAAATACAGACAAATTGAGAACCTCCTCCTTTTTTTGAAGTCGGTTAAACATGTCAGATTGTAATTGAGTCACAGACAAGACTGATTACTAGAAGAGTTAAATCGCCCAGTCTACGTAGTAACAATGGGGGAATACCAACACATTTCTATTACCGACGATAAACAGCATTAGACACATTACAACACCTCGAAATTAACTGGAACCAGTGGTTTAACATCAACAGGAGAGAAGCATTCCCAGTTCAGCTAATTTATTAATAATTCTAATTAATGAGGTCAATAACAGCAGTAGTCCGTACAAAGAAGCTAAAAAACTTGTTTCTCAGAATACTGTACTACATCACAGTCCAACATCCCTATAAATACCGGATCTCTTTGAATCCAATGGCGTTCAGGGAGAGCTCAATGTAATGCAGATTACGTGTTGCAAAATAACATGAATCAACACAAACCAGGTGCCAAATCAATTGCGGATTTTCTTGTAAGTCTTCTCGTAATCCTCTACACATTTATTAACGTGCATAACAAACCGGTCTGGAATCTCGCTGGTTAAGATGTATACCCTGAAAATTCGAAGTCCTTTTTTATCCATGAATGTCTAACAATTATGCTTCGTATGAATTGCGTTACGACTTTGGTGGTTCGAATACCACTGTAAATCATTGATCCAGCTGCGGCAGATGCGGAAAGAACGGTGTAGTGATCTCCGTCATCGGTGGCCGAACGCTTTGCGGATATTACGAACAGCAGTATGGCGTACCTTACATTTTTTATAAATTATTTGTATGCAAGTTCTCAATATCTTCTGCGTAATAACACTAAAGCTAATGATAGCGTACATAATATGCCTGAGACATATTCGGACATGAATAGTATCAGTATTTTCAGTGTTACTTCAAATTACAGTAAATCACCACGTAATCACCTTTGTAAATAATAATGCGTTTATGTATGTAAATATATAATTTTATACTTCATTTCAATAAATAGTTTATACCTATGAATTACAATACTTGCATGATCAATAGGGTCAAAGTGATAGCAGCAGAAAGTGATGGTGTAATGGCAGAAGCTATTAATCAAAGAGTAGCATAGCCCACGGTTTCTATGAGGGACGTGGCAAAAATCTTACATACGGAGTTAACATATGCTGTTGAAATAACGACACAAGCTAAGTAAATGCATCGCAGCCGCGCAAAACATCGACAGCTAGAAACAGAGTTATTAAATACTTTGTTGGGATGCTTAAATACAAGTGCAAGGATGAAATTAACTTTAATGAAGCGGAAGTCAAAATACGTCAGTTAGCTCAGAACTTAATAAAACTGAAAACGTCAAAAAATGTTAATGTAATATCTTTGCTATAGTGAGTGATCAATGGCATGTGAGTGCTTGCTTGTAGGAGCAAGGATTTGAAAGTGTTTCCGGATTCAAAATTAAGAGGCAAAGGATTAATATCTACAGAACGTTGCCACATTACACGGTATTAAGTAAATAATATCCTGTCTCACAAGAATTAAAAGCACAGAAATGTCATCAAGGTTCAGTTAATCTTGGTTTTCCAAATACAAATAGTCTGGATTGTCTATTAAATAACCCTTGTTAAACTAACTTTTATTTCTTCATAAGAAACGAAATGTTTTCCTCACCTCTGCTACGAACGAATGTTAAACAATTGCTCAGAAAAAGAACCATACACCATTCGTTTTGGAGAAAGTTTAAGCAGTAAAATACGGTTAAAATACGATAATGGGTTTTGATCACTGCCAATATCCAGATTTGTTTTACAGCATGAAGAATCCGGAGAGAATGCAATGGAAACATAAGTTACTAGCACTAATAGAATTTCATTCTTGGCAGTAGACACTAAAACATGTGTAAATTCATAGCAAATGTTCTGAAGTACATAGATGTTTCTTTGGTACTATGCACTAAAGCAAAATAATAAAAGAGCATATATAAACTGCTCTCGGGTGACTAGCCGAGTCAAGAGTGCGTTGTCACACGATATTTCGGCTTCTGGTGAAGATGGCGGCAATGAATCTAGTCGCCGAAATATCGTGTGACAACGCACTCTTGACTCGGCTAGTCACCCGAGAGCAGTTTATACATTCTCAACGCCGAGAAAGACTTCGTTCTTAATTAAAGACCAGTTTCTATTTTACGGATAAGCGTTGCTTGAAGCACTGTTTGGAGTTCTAGGTGGAGGTGTTCTTCCCAGATTTGTTACTCGTCTTCCAAGGGTACTCGACAATTTCATTAACAATGAAGAATCAAATTGGTACAAAAGATTCTTTTAATTTCTATACATTAAGTGGCATAAAGAGTAAAAGGAAGACCTTAAAACCTGTTTGTAATCCACGAATCCTTGATATATGAATCATGGACCATCTTTACTGAGTTGTATTAAAAATATTAACAGCATTTTTTCCTCTATATAATACAAAGTTTCACAATCAGTGCGACACAGACGGATTCTGATTGGTGAGTGGTAACTCTTGGGTCTCGGATGACGAGATTTCAAATCCCTATCCGGCCATCCAGATTTCGGTTTACAATGGTTTCCTGAAATCACTGCAGGTGAATTTAGGGATGGTTCCTTCAATAGGCTTTGGCCAAAATCCTCCCCCTTTGTTGTGCCTAATCCTCTTCCACCTATAATGACCTCGACGTCGACTAGGTGTAAAGCCTTAAGTAAAAAAATCGTTGCTCCCACTCCTTTCCCTCCTCTAATGACCTCAATGTCGACGTGATGAAATTCCAAGGAAAAAAAATAGAAGGAAAGATCCAGGTGGTATTCAATCAGTAATCATCGTCTCTGAATCAAACTGGATCCGTATGTGAAGTGCCGGAGACTGCTGATCAATTGATCATCAACTCAAGCCTCGAGTCTAATATGTTGCTACCTCTTATTGATAATCGACCCGGCATTGATTCTTAATATTTTTCAGTCCATGAACCACTAAAGTATCAAAAATAATTCTGTGTATATTACTAACCAACACTATGAATTGTTATAGGCACACACCGCGGTCCCTTAAGACCTGCACCTACGACAAGGCCCTCATAAATTGCTCACTAACAATCTTCAAACGATAGCCGTTCTTTTCTACTCCAGATAGAAACGTATTTTATTATTGTAACAATATAGTGATATACTCATATCCCGGAAACATCTGAGTTTTCCTGGTGATTGAAATATTCATGGCGTTAGAAACTTTGGTTTATAGGCTTATGACTTATATATACTCTCTTATTTCCTTACATGGGGAGAGGTGTGTATACATTTTAGGTGAACAATTTTATTAATTTATTTTTTGTCATGCTCTCTTTAATTCGATTAGAATTAAATTTTTAACTTTCTGCCTGCTGACCACCTGTCCCGTATTCGCGGACCACAGGCTGAGAAACTGCTCTGTACCGTAGAAATCGTGCACGCATTGGCGGATAAACACGAAAAAAGGAGATGAGCAATTCCTTAACATCAATTTTTGCAATAAACGCGTGACGGGAAATGTGAAGTTAGTACTGATGGCGTGTCTTCTCTACCTTGTGTATGTGCATCTGTTTGTGCTGTACACAAAAACTGATTGTTGCTAGTCATCCTGAGATTACAGATTCCTGCATTCCATGATACTTACTCAACAGCACCACATACTATTTAAGACAATGCACTGGCGGCGCGCAGTAGTTGACACCTGATCAGCAGTTACGCGCTGTTAATTGCAGACACTTAGCCGGCGGCTGAGGGGCTGAGCGTCCGCTGGGATGTGGAGCGCCCTCCGGTGGTGGCCGGAGAAAGCTGGTTCGCTTTCCCCGCCGCCGCGCCGCCCCACGTGTTGGCTGCCGGCTTCCCCGCTAGCGGCGAGCCCAGAGGGGTCTTCGATCGCCACCAGTTCCCAGGCCACGGGCTCTAAATCACCAGCGACCGCTATCCGCCACTCCCGGGGTCATAATCGCGGCGGTGGCTGTCATGTCCAGAACAGGTTGTCTTATTTGCATTTTGGTACAAAGAACTTAAGGAGAAACACCGTGCGTGTTAGATCTCGTGTTTCGATCTTAATTTTCCGCCGGCCTTCTCTTTGACGCAGCGAAGGATTTAGCACTTTTTGTAGCTGCCGCTCGGGGTGTTCGTGTCCATGTGTCAAATTAATCAACCTACGGTCCGCCAGTAATAATCGGATAAAATGTTTCCTACCTTCTTTAATACACGCCATTTACCTCTCTGAGCTGCCTGGAACCTAAAATGAATAGGTCTCTGAATAGGAACCGAGAGTCGTTGGTTACGGCCGGTATTTGTATAGTCTGTTAAGCTATTATTTTCTTCTGGCAAAGTTTGTGTTTATAAAGGACACTGTAAAAGCACTTTGATTAAGTTCCGACTTAAATTGTAGAACTCGGGGAAAACCGACTTGTCATCCTACTGCTAACAGTCAGTAGCTTAAAACGGAAAAAAAACTTATCTGCTAGGGAATGCACCACATGTTTGTGACCCACATTGATCCTTAAACTTATGAGCGTTGCTCGAGCAGATTTTTTTTTTTTTGTCCTGTGTTTGAATAAGAAATTACTTTAGGCATGTTACGAGCAGGAACACATTATAATGTAATCTACGAATTTACTCTATCCTATATGCCTTCATTGTATCCGTCAGTTTTAAGTTCGGAAATTCCGCCCATACTATCGCATGGCGTTTACTGTCGGCGTGTAGTGAAAGAATCGTGTTCTCAGCGATAACACCTAGTAACTTAAATCATCTCCATATCAGTTTCCATCGAATCCAAAAGCCACTTTCACTCCAGAGTTGTGGGTTCTTTTATTTTATTTTATTTTTTTAAATTTTGTCAGTAGATCATAGATTTACACATGTGATTTGATCTGTAAGTTAGCTGTAAAAATTTAATAGCTTCGAACCGAATACCTAATGTTCGACCTTTCCCAGCACATGTCCTTCGAATTTACGACAACCTTGTATGATTCGTAGAACACATTTCCGAGAAAAGAAACGCCGTTCCGCTCCTAACTGAGCCCCGCCACACAATAGGCCATTAATGGGCAGGCCAAGATGACAGCATCCTGATACCGTACAGGACCGTGGTCTTTGTGTTCTTACTCACATCCATCACAAAAATTTCTTACGAGTCAGGTGGTTTCCATGGAATACCAAAGGTCCTTACGTGCAAGTAGTATTAGAGACTGTCGTATCACAAATTAGCTCGAATCATAACTTAGACGTTGATCGTTTGTTGTTACTAATGCACTCTAAATTTTTAAATTTATAACGCCTTTTGTATAGAGACTGCTATGTCGCCCAGCATCCATCTGTCACTAATTATTACATATAAGGCAGCTCTTGATATAAAAAGAATTCACAACTGAACTGGAATAGTGACATAGAATTGGAAAGAAACAAGAATTTTATTGGTTTCATGTTCGTTTCAGGGTACTAGAAACGGAATACCATAGAATCTCTGATGTTCGAGATTTATAGATTCACATATCTTAATTTTAGTGTACTCTCTATTGAAACTGAGTCTCTTTTGTAAACGCAGGTATTACTTCCTATTTTATTCTCATAAACTACTATCTGAAATTCTTTTCTCCTGTACCGGTTTTATGATCATTTTATTATACACTATGTTTTATCATTCTTTCAATACCTACTCTGGTCAAAGATTATCCGTGTGAGGTAAGGGTATCACCATTTATCCGTGAATCATTATGTTTCGTGGCAAACTTGTTTTGTTATTCTGTTTCTTAAGCCACCCTGCAGTCTGCAACCTTCATACACTGTACGCAAGAGGAGCAGTTATTTATATTTGCTTCGGTTTGTAATACTCTGAAAAAAGTTAGGCGATGTTTTAGAGTTTCTTTGATAATCACTTAGTTTAATCTTTTTAACTTCTGACTTACCTGCTCTCACATTCAGAAGATTCATCATACTACCGCAACCATCTGACAACAAAATACCGCAGGTGAATGCTATAGAAATAACAACAGCACAGTATTTCTGTTACTATCAATGTCATTTGTTTGACCATGTGCCGAAACAGAACAGACAAGTTCGTAAATTACTTATGATTGCCATATGGAATAGACTATATCTTTGCAGCCATTAGACGTGCACTCGATTTATAAGTCAAAAACCTGAAATATATGTTTCCTTTGGATAAACACAGAAATATATAAAGATATGCCCTCATTCTCTTCAACAGTATCGTCTGCCAACAGCCATCATGTAAATCTCAACAAGTAACGCCACATTCCGTTTCCTATGAAGTCTTTCCTTCCCCTGACATTTTCATAACATCTTCTTTTCGTAATTTATTTGCACACGTCATATTTTTTGCTTCCATACCATCAAATTATAAATGATTATATATATGTGTCCTGTATACCGTCTGTTATCTTCAGGTTATGCTTATAAGGAGTGTTGTGACACTGTACTGTTAGTGGCGCCTCTTTGGCGAGACGAGGAGGCGCGCCTGTCAGTCAACTCTCAAGGGAAAAGCGAGAGAATACCTTGAACCTGTCTGCGGCTGGGAACGGCCCGGAGGAAGCTTTGAATGGAGACTACATGAATGGCAGAAACTAAACATGATATATTGCAACTCACCAGTGGTTAGGTGATTTTTCGTAAATCGTGGAAATTTACAGTGGATTCTTGGCAGTCAAAAGGGAGAACAACGAATCCAAATAATAGAAACTTTTGGCTGGAGAAACACTAACGCAGAACATATTTGGCGTGGCGAGTTAATCTGAAGTATGCATTGACTGGAGGGCGACCCCAGGGAAGGGTACGACCAGAGCTTTCATGAGGAAAGCGAGAAGAAGGACACTCTATCTCTTGACCTGGTCTCGTGACTTGCGTCTCGAAGCTTGTGGCTCCTGTTCGTGGGCTGCAGCTGCCGCTGTCAGACTGCTCTTCACGTCAGCTCATGTCTCTGGACGGGGCGCCGCACACGACACATGTCCGGTAGCAGTACACATCGTCGCAGTGCGAGTTTCACACGACGGTGGACAGCCATTGTTCAACGATCACTTACGTTGCTGTCATCAGTGCACGGTAAACAATTCGCGCCAATTTCCCCAGATACAAGTTGGTAAAAGCCCACCTTTATGTAATTCACAAACCACATTTTGAGAAACTTCTTGCCCTCCGCTGCACTCAAGCATTGTGAATTGCTGAAACCTTTGTTTGTAATCAATAACTTCTGTCATGATTTGTTTCTATTCTGTTGTGGATTTGTATTTAAAATCTTTAAGAAAGTTCATTCACTGATTTAATTGAAAGGTAAATAAACAAGTTCACGTTTTACTATAATTTCGTGGGTTTTAATTCTAATATGATAATGTTGACAAGTCTCATGAACATTGTATATAGATTGAACCCGTTGGCCCCCAAATTAAAATGATAATGAATTCACACCAATAACAATTTACGCCGAGAAAATTAGTTAAGTAATTACAAATAAATCATAATCATTCTTGACAAAGTGAGTAACACTTCAATTGACACCGAGAACGGGGAACCATTCACGTGTAATTGTTTCTTAATTAAAAGTTCTAAGTTCTCTCATTACTATAACTATACACCTTTCAGTTCTGATACAAGGTGCGTTATTATTATTGCAGTTCATTATATTTCTTCTGTATCTACTTCAAACTAGCTGATCCTACAGACGTCGTTTTCCAAATTTCAATAAATTTGTTTGTGGTTGTTTTGTGATTTGTGAAAAGTTACTGAAAATGTGTAAACCAAGTAAAAATGAGAAAAGAAAACTTATTTCTGAGTTATCATTGTATGCATTAACGATTGTGTCCACTGATATTCAATTTCAGGAGGATTACATTCAAAAGTAAGCAAATGGAATTTTTTACGTACGAGACGAATTCTGTCGGCAATAGACCGCTGAAATGCTGAAAATGTGTCCAGAATGTGATCGATTCAGAACCTTGCGGTCTTGTTCAAAAATTTAATCCATAATTGAATTAAGTCAGAATTTTATGTTAAACAACTGATTTATTTTCTTCCAATAAACTTTACATTTTGAGCATCGCGCACCAACAAACCGGATTTGATTATTTTGTAGATCTTGCATCGTTCGGTCTAGTGCCTCCAAAAACTTTTTATGTACCAACGTACATTCATTCCAAACGATCAATTTGCATTGCTGCAAAATTTGGCCATTGCACAGTTTTTCGAAAGGTTGCCCGCCGGAGTTTCATTAATTTGCATTTTCAAGAGCAACTGGAATGCTGAATGAGCTGTTTGACCGCCTTCCAACAACGTAGCTGCAATTCCTTATGGAGCAAGCTTAAGTGCAATCGATACCAAAAATCAATGAGATAAAAAAGTTTTTCCTGTTTCACCGGGAGCGTCCAAGGAAAAAGTCCCTCTTGTTCCACCATTTCATGAGAATGTACGCATATTTTTGCTGCCGATTCAACAACGGAACGTTTGTTCGAGCTGATTCTCTCAATGCATCATAATCATATCGTTTTTCACATCTCATCTGTTGATTAAATTCGTTGTGAATCGGACGATTAGGCGCTGTCATGTCTAATAGAGGAAACATGTTGTTCAATATTATCAAACACATGTCCTTAAATAATATCAAGGGAATAGAAATAAAATAACTACATTTGATAGACAGATCGCGAAACAACGCAAAAATGAAGATAATTTTATTTTAAGTTAGGTTGTAAAGCGTTTTTCCAAACTTTTCTTCAGATCTTATAGTTTTTGTTTTTTAATATAAAACATTCGATTGAGTTGTTTCTATTCTGGGAGCATAAGGAACAAAACAAAAAGAATTACGCATATCCATCGTAGTGAGATATGGTCTTGAGTTCACGCAAAAATCCCATAGGAAAAACAAAAAAATTCTGTTTTCCCAAATTTTCCTGCAACTTTTTCAATTTTTATTTGTCTAAAAACCTATTTGGACTCCTACGAACATTTTTTTAATAAAGTACCCAAATTGGTCCACTGAAAAAAGCACTTTGTTTTCCCAAATTTTTCAGTTTTCCGCAACTTTACCAAATTTTCTTTAAAATCTTAATCAGACTATGACGAACATTAATTAAAAAAAATTACCCAAACCGGTCCATACAGAAAAAAAAAATCAATTTTTTTGTGAATTTTACGGGCAACTATTTAATTTTTCTTTCTCTAAAATTCTTTTTCGGTTTAACACAGACATTTAAAAAAATTAGCCAAATTCATCCATAGAAAAAAGTACTATCAGTTTTTACCGAATTTTCCAATTTTTCGGGTAACTTTTCCTTCTCTAAAAACCTTATTCGTGCTGTCAGGAAACTTAGGCTAATCGCAAATGGATCGAGCCTTTCTCAAGTGATGCGGTTACCAACGAGCAGCATTTAATTTTTGTTTATACAGATTGTTCTTTTAATATTTTGCGCACTTCATTAAGCAGTTTCTCTTTATCCTTGTCCTTCCCAGTTAAAAGCACAATGACATGATGAATTAATAATCCACATAGTAGTTTTACTTGAATCTTTATTATATAACAGCAGTTTTTCTTTTTCCAACTCCTTAACTATCTTCCCTAAATATAAGATGAATATTAGCGATACAGACTACAGCTTTGACTAAATCTTCCTCTTCCTTACATTCTGCTTCCTTACATCAAGGCGAATCTTATATGAATCATTAACAATTCGTTTTTCTCGGTATTCTGACTTTGTTAAAAAATTCTAATATTGTTCTGTTTCCGCAAATGTCATAAATTTCCTTTGCTTTATCAATTAATAAGTTTTACGCCAACAATGCTTCCCTCCCAAGCTTCTGTTACTTCAACCAGAATTTGTGCTAGTATAATTGTTTCATTTATCTTGTTTTCTATTTTTCCTTATGCTACTGTAATTATTAAAGAATCATGTGATGGTTAGCAGTGCGAATGGTATTTCACACGTATCACAGGCTGCATTTTCGTCGGAAGAAACTGATGTAAAATCTATCGGTATCTCTCCTTTCTTTTGTTCAATTGTTAAATTCCAATTTCTCAGTACGTTTTCATGACAACTGTTTGAGGTGAAGGATGAGGTTGTTTGTTACTGTCTTCAGTATGAAAGCGAACTGCGGTAAGTTAATATGATATCTGCGCCTGCCATCCAAATAGACTAATAGACTCGATGCAACATTCTGTGCAGTTGCGCTCCCCTGGTGGGAGACTAGCAGCAGCCCGACTAGGGGGTTACCGCTCCTTGTGTTGGCGCTGTAACACCACAACACAGACTACAGACGGCTGACTGGGTCTGGAGTGGTGATCAATGGTGTCGCATTGTGTTCAGCGACTAATCTGCACTACCTCGGATGACCATCGTCGGCGACTATGGAGATGACATGGGGAGAGTTCAAATTATTCTATTCCTTTGGGGAGATACATCGGTGTTGCTCCCGGCGCACAGTGGGGCGAAATCTCAAAAAGCTGGTCAAAATATGGAAACGTTATCCAAGTTTAATGAAACTTTGTACAAAATCGGTTTTGAGCACGCTGATTACGATTCCAATGTCAAAATTGCAAAAAAAAAAAAAAAAAAAAAAAAAAAAAAAAAAAAAAAAAAAAAAAAAAAAAAAAAAAAGATAGAGGATCCAATATGGCGGATTAAAAATTAAAAAGGGTCTAAAAATGTTTCAGTTGTCATAAAAATTTGTATACAGTGTTTAATAAGCTCGCTGATACCGATTCCAATGCTAACAATGCAAAAAAGAACAAATGGCGGATTCAATATTGCAGATTTAAAATAAAAAGGTTTAGAATTTAAATACGTTTCAAAAATTTTTCAATTTTTGAATTATAAATTTTTGTGGATATAAATGTGGTGTACTATAAATTCCTATATCCTTTCGTATGAAGCCAACACTATCGTCGCTCTCGTTTGTTGGACCAGCATATTCTGGAGCAATAAAATATAACTTGTATTAGCCTTTTATATCCCATAAAATCTATTTAAAAGTAACCCCATACATACAGGTATTATTAAAGATTATTTAAAAAGAGGAAGTTAATTTCGTCTGGTATTCTTCAGTATATCGTATTAATTAAGTTAATTTCGCCAATATCAGACTAAGTTATAACCAAACATTTCGCACACCTATAGGTTGTATCCAACTCTAGTGGACTCAGCTGTGCGAGATTTGGAAGAACAATGTTTTAAACTGCTAGATTTTGAAATGATGTGTTATCTCAGATATGTATATGATAGTTTTATAATAATACCAAAAAACAAAATTGATTATACTTTAAATATTTGTAATAACTATGACAATAACTTACAATTCACACATGAAATAGAAACAGACCAAAAACAAATACCGGTAAACTGCAGATAAATTAAGCTGCACTAATTGTGGAATAGCAGTTTATAGCAGAATTTTTTTTGAGATTTTCAATAGATAAATAGTAGAGAATGAAGTTAAAATAAGGTTCGTTGTGGGACTCTGTGGAACTTATAGCTGTTTTCATTTTTGAAAAAGAAAAATACAAATTAACTGTTCAAATTTGTTTAAAAATTATTTATTAAATAAATAACTTTAAATTTTTTATGTATTACATGTATTACATGTAAACATTGTACTCCCCAATCACGGTCTCTGTCCATTTTGAATGATGAAAATTGCTCAAAACTGAAAACTTTTTCACCAGTTCAAAGTAACTTATACTTCCTTTGTATCTTGCAATAGTTGCTCGCTGAACGGTCACCTTTCAAATGATGTACAGCATCTGCGTCAAGCCTCGGACCTATTCTAACCCTGAAGTTAGACACTTTGGGAGTCAGCCTACCCAGCTGTATACTTCAAATTCCCTAAATAAAAACTTTATTTTTCGACTTTTGGCCAGCTTTTTGAGATTTCGCCCCGGCGTCGTGGCGTGGGTAACGGTTGGGAGTGGGACTGAGGTAACACTGACGGCACAACAGTAACTTACGGACATCCTGCGTCCTCATGAGATACCTCTCATGTGATAGTTTCGTGGTGCCATTTTTCTACAAAACAGTACCCATATACAAACGGCTCGTGACCCTGTGAACTGTTTGCGTTATGTTGAGGTACTCCCTTTTTCAGCAAGATCCTCAGATCTTAGCCCGATAGAAAATTTGTGGAGCCAACTTCGAAGTCAACTCCATCCCGGTGCCAGTATCAACAATACCAAGAACCAGTTAAGTGCTTCTAATTAAGAATTCGTAACCTGTTAATATAGCTATAATATATTTTATTGGGAAGGAACGATTCACTAGTGGCGCCAGCGGTAACATGGCACGGCTTTGGGATTCTTGGAGTGCAGTCCACTAAATAATCTAAAAACTTGTGAAGTATTTAATTTTGTACCAAGCTGTTACATTCCGACCTATCACATACAGGATGCAAATTATGGACGTTACAGTTCGAAGCTTTAATTGTAAGAGACCCGACTCCCATTTGCCCTGTCATTTTTAGTTCTGGCGACTTATTAGGTCAAACATTCCTTCAAATTTTACTTTCAACGCGATAACTAATTAATGTTAAAAGTTTTAAGAGTTATTAATGCGATGATACTCCATGTTTTTTTATGCGTTTCAGTACAGAATCGTTTCACATTTCGAAGCGAAACCATATAACGTGACCCGGTTTTAAATGCCGAAATATATACTTTTGTAAATCGAATGGAAGACTGCCTTTTATTTTATAGGGTCAGCATGATAAGTAGCACAAGACCGAGATAAATATCTGAATAAAATAACAGTGATATTAATTCAGCTTAAGTATTCTTTGACATAAATATGTCCTGTTGTTGCTTGTAAACCAAATAAATTATGCTGTTGTAAGTACGTAATTAACAAATTTTAAAGATTCATACTTACCAGCTAGCATTAGCACTCACATAAACAAATGCCCCTCCCCAGATATCAGAAGTATTAAGTGGGAGAAACTAGTGCAACTAACAAGTAATTGAATCCTTTGGAGCCAGTATAAGTTATTGTAATCTGTGGATTCTTTGTGCTCTCAGACTGTGGTACGTTAAGCTTTTGAAATTTCTCGAGCGTGGAGATGATGTGAACACTAAGCTTTAAGCTGTGTCAGCATACTTGAGCACTGACGTGACTTTGCACCGCTGTATTCAGAGATACAGAGTGTCTAAATTTTCTCCTCATTCAAAGAATTAAGCTCCATACAAAGACGTTATTCTGCAGATTGCTCAGTTGCTTCAATCTCTTGAGCTCTGAAGAAAAATTGTACTGACCTATAAAGTTTTCAGCAGTAACTTGAAGACATTTCGAATTGTGCTTTAAAGATATATACAAGCTCAAACAGATTTAACATGTAAAGGTATCATCGAAATTAAATTGAAATTAGTACAGATCGACATTAATCACAGTGGTTTATTTACAGACGAAGCATTTGCCGAACAGCAGATGGCTGAGAGCGAACGAACACTGTAGCGGCGCCGTGACTGCCGCATGACTCAGAGCAGTGGAGTCCGGATGGCTGCCTACCTCACTGGATGTTCACACTCTTCCTTGTACGCAGTTTCTCCGCGAGTCCACTACCGGAAAACTCCAGACCTGATGAAATCGCAGAGAACGACACACTTACTGCCATGACGCAGTTCTGGTTTCTCGAACCACGCGTGACTCAGACTTCAAATGAGGTAATTAGGAACAGCTGGTCCAATTATAATTTTAATTGTCAAATAAATAGTTGTCGCTGAATAATCCTGTACGTCGGCTTGAAACTTCCAGCACTATCAATCGAGTCGTTTCTACGAGAGCCATGTCATCCATGTAGCACTCCGAACATAGCAAAAGCAACAATCCTATGCGGTTATACAAGAATAGTATTTTCCAGTACTAGCCAGTTTGCGGTTCACTAAGCATTCATAAAACGACCGGTAAATTTACACTAGGATAAACCATGATGCTTTCCAAATCACTTTGAATTCTCAAATTTGTATGCGAACTCCTGCTTACATCCACAGCTATTTAAAATATGTGAAATTAAATATGAACTACTTGCTCTGTGCAGAGGTATTTCCAGTTTCATTATTATTGTGCTAAGGAGACCGCAGTGGTATTACTGGATCATTCATAGTATTTTACGGTATAATCCCGACTAAACGTAACACGTAAGACTGTTGCTAGGAGAATATTACTAAGATAGTTCTCTTTAATTGTTATTAAATTCAATATTCTTACTACGAAATATTTAAGTACAAACAGTCTGATGTATCTATTACGTCAGAAGTCGTATGTGCTGCCCTAGAATGTGGCTTAAATCAAAATATAAAAGAAATAAAAATGTAGTCAGATATCAATGTTATGTGAAAGTTGGACTTAATAATGTATCATCTGTCGTACAAGCTTTTAATATAAATTTCACTTTAAGTTTTTGGTATGGTTCCATAATGTAATAATACACGCAGCTTATCATTACGTGTACGCCCATTTACAGGTCAGTAAACAACAACAAGAATCAGCTCAAAACGGAAACTTTCAATTTTAGATTTCAATATTTACCAAATTGCTGATTTTAATTTGTAAGTTTATTTTGTTTTTATTTTGAGTTACTATTTAAATCGGTCTGATTCATTGCGTACACTGTCATAACTAGCACAGTACGCTATCAATGTCTGAATATTGCGAAAATTGTATAATGCTAAAGATTTCATAACCATACTACTACACAAACTTCCTTTCCGCTGTTTTACAGAGGTAACGTATGTTAGGGAAAACTCGTACTCCTGACAGTGTTACTCGTCGGCGCTGGGGATTTCTAGGAGTAGTTATTCCCATAATTAGCCTCTGTGTCCCACACTGACACCCAATCACCGACTTCCTGCGGCGTGATAAACCTTTTAGTTTGTAGAAGGGGTTTTCATGCTATTCTGTTTGTGATATTTATGCGTTTGCTGAGAAAATAAATGACCTTTCTAATTGCATTTGAATTCTCTCTCCCCCCCGACCCCATTTTATATTCATTCGGTGTATGGCAATGTCGGCCGGAAGACCCCAAAGTGTAGTTCGGCCACCAAATAACAGAATTTCGATTTGCTACGCATTCCGTCTCTGTTGTGACTGGTTGTTCAGTTTAACATGGAATCCAACCTGTAACAGAACAGGCATAATGCCTTTATAGTAATTTTATTTAAGGTAATAGAATTTACATCTATGGATACGTTGGTTATGTAAGCTCTCTGAAGTACAGATATAGTAGGATTATCGCTGATGATGCATGGCGTGTTGATTGTAGTTAAATGTTGATCCGCTTTAGACGTGATTTCTTAAGTGTTATTCTTTATTAAATGTATTGTAATTATAAACAATTTTCCTACCTTATAAAATAAATAAACCTGCAATCTTCGGATCTACCAAATGTCTGGTAGTTAATTTCTTCGTCGAGATTCAAGAATACATGATACAAGAAGATAATAAATTTTAAAATAGCTACATGGCAATACCGCGACAGGACAGTGTGTTTTGGAGTGGGATTAATTAAAAGCATAATTAACCACGGACAAACACTGAAACAAAAGGTAGGAAAAGTGAATTACATAAAGTAACAATAATTAACAAGCAAGCAGCAATTACCACCGGAACGCGACAACCGAATTGAGCCGACGATTCCCGAGGAGAGCCGATCCGCTCAGTATTATCGAGACCGGCGCATAGGTAACACCAGCAGCTGGAGCGATACGACCGACGCAGAGAACCAACTTCATTTACGGGAGACTGTAAGGGGCGGCATTGCAGAGCGAGGCGCAGTCCTAGAAGCTAGCAGTTCTTCTCTTCAAAAGGAAAGTGCCAATTTTTTATCTTTGTAAGAAACACAAGCTGACATGAGAGAATTTTCATATGATCATTTGCATTGAAAAAAAAAAATTAATTTTCATAAAGAAAAAAATTAAATTATTTTCTTCCCGAGTAAAAGTCAGTTTGAGTTAATATTGAAAAAAAAAATTAGTTTCAACTTTCCTGGGGAATTTTAATTAATTAATATTTGTTACCTTGTTTGCATTTCATTGCATGCAATAGCGTACACCTTGTTTAACAATAACTGTGATTGGTGTTGGAGCAGAATTTATGTTTCCATCTTAATTTTTTTGTTTGCTTGCTGGTTCGGTGGATATTTTTTTCTTTGCAATCGAAATGTTGAGCGATTGCATTGAAAGTTTTGACAACATGGCTACAGAAATGAGTGAAATGGTGGAGGGGATGGCAGCAATAGGAAATGAGTCCTTGAACGACTCAGGTCCTGAGTTCACAGATGGGTCAGTTCGTGCTATCTTGGTACAGTTGCAATCTTTTCAAAATAGTATGCAGTCAATGAATTACAACTTGAGGGCTGATTTGAAATCAGTAGAAAGTAATTTGAAATCAGTAGAAAGTAATTTGAAATCAGTAGAAAGTAATTTGAAATCAAATTTGAAATCAGTAGAAAGTAATTTGAAGGCTGAGCTTGGGGGTCGATTGCAATCACTTGAGAGTACAGTGGGGAATTTAAATATGTTGGTAGAAGACAATGTTCGACAATTAGGGAATTTCCAATTAGAATTAAGGCAACATAAGGTTGATTGTAAGGAACAAGCTGAACGGCTAGCGGAACGGCTAACTAGCTTAGAGCATAGTGTGAGTAGGGAGACAATACTGTTACGACAGGATAACGAAGTACTCAGTAAACAGTTAGTTGTCGTGGAAGAAGTCAATGTGAGTCACGGGAGGCGACTGGAGGCGGTAGAAGATCACTGTGTCCTTTTGGGAAAACACATCAAAGAAGGTGAAGAAAAGGTAAGCAGTTTGATGACAAATTTCGAGTTGATTTCACAAGATGTGGGTAAGTTCCAATTATCCACAGCAGCGTTGATAGAAGATGTTACAAGAGTGAAAGTTCCGGCAGTAGAAAGGGAGGATGTATCCAATGTCAGGGACCATCATTCGACTTCAACAGCAGCGTGGGTCGAAGAGAAAATTGAATGGGAACAATTTGATGGTAATGGGCATATGCACCCCATTGAATTCATTCGGGACTTTGAGGACTTTGCACCTTTCTCCGTTGCTTCTGAAAAACAGCGGATCGAGATGGTTCGTTGGTACTTGGCCGGAGGAGCGAGGCGATGGGCCGACTGGTTTGCTGGCAATTGTAACACATTTAATGAATTCAAGAGGGAGTTTCGACAACATTATTGGTCGGTGGATAGGCAGATAGCCGTACATAGAGAATTGTTAAGGGAAGAAACTTATGTGGCCGATAAGGGGACGCAGAAAGACTTTTTCATTATGTGTGCGGTCTCATGCAAATACCTCGATTGGAGTGAAGTGCCAGAGCATAAAAAGATAAGAGTGATATCATGGGGAGACGCAAGAACTGTGCGACATAGGAAGGAATGCTGGGCAGCCTTGGTGGGAATGACTAGTGTGTGTGAGAACCACACCGGGAATTCGAGGGGAACGCCAGTAGGTGTGAAAGAAGAGGATGTTGTAGAAGAGTACCCGAATGATGGAATAAGAGGAGTTTTCAAGGTGGTTTCTCAAAAATCTTATAAAAGTGTAAAATTGAATGGGTGTGTGGGGTCAGGCACTGATTGAAAGTGCATTTATATGCAGACAAATCCTCCACGTTTCTCACTTTTCTGAGGCCATTAGGGTCCAAAAGGAGGTATTTTGTTTTTAACTTACGATTAGAAGTTCAGCTTCGACATAGGCAAAGTAATAGGACCAATGTGAAAAACAATTAATAATAATAATAACTCATGTCATGTTGTGTTTCGTAGGTGAAGTGTTAGCCGTTGTAGCCCTGTGGCAAGGTGTGCATTTGGGGGACAAAGAAAAAAAAAAAAAAAACACTATGAAGATCAATATCAACTTTTGTTCAACGAGTGGTGTTTGATTGTCTTCTTCTTTGTTTTGTTTTAATGTTCCATTGTATTTCTTTCTCCATTTATATGTGACTTCAAGGTTTGTGCAATAATGTTAAAAAATTATTGTTATTAACATAAGAGTAGTCGAGTGGCTGCCAGCCAAATTTTTTGTATTTCATAAGTCATTTCATTTGTCTGATATGTATAATCATTTCAATCTTAGTTTAAGGGTTACCAGGCGACGGAAGTCGGGGCTTTGTTAATGCCAACTTCCGCCTGGTTCCATCGGTGGGAGTGTAACAGAACAGGCATAATGCCTTCATAGTAATTTTATTTAAGGTAATAGAATTTACATCTATGGATACGTTGGTTATGTAAGCTCTCTGAAGTACAGATATAGTAGGATTATCGCTGATGATGCATGGCGTGTTGATTGTAGTTAAATGTTGATCCGCTTTAGACGTGATTTCTTAAGTGTTATTCTTTATTAAATGTATTGTAATTATAAACAATTTTCCTACCTTATAAAATAAATAAACCTGCATCTTCGGATCTACCAAATGTCTGGTAGTTAATTTCTTCGTCGAGATTCAAGAATACATGATACAAGAAGATAATAAATTTTAAAATAGCTACAAACCGTTCTGTCGTACCCATATGACGAAATAAATTCCTTACCCAACCAGAAGTTAATCCCAGTGCCCTGATTTTTGTAGGCGAGCACCTTAACCACTGTCCTTCCAGGCAGCTCATGATACGTTAATTCTCTGAACCACTCTATTCTCTGCAGTGCGCCTTTCACCAGCACTCAGTATATGAGCTACCGCTTCAAATGCATTGCCAGCTACTTGTCTGAAGATCCCATCATGTTTCATCGACGTTCATTTCATTGCTAAAAATAAATTGTAATTGGAAGAGAAGTGGTGTATTTCATTTGAGAGCAGTGTTTACAGCTAACAGCAAAAAGGATAATCGGGAGAACTGGACACGGAATCAAATCGAAATACTCTCAAATGAAGATCAAACAACACTGTTTGAATACGAAAACTTAAAGAGCAACCTACACGATGCAGTAAGTGTTTCATAGTTTCAAAAAGCAACATAGCAATGTAAGAAAATGCGTTTATTTTACAGTTACTACAGATGTTGTTGTTATGAAAGTGTATTTTTGTCACAGAATTCCTCAGACATCAGTGCTTAGTATGTGTCGCTTCAAAACTAAAATAAATAAAAATATCTTTAGATGGCAGCTAGATGAAGCAACGTCAGCGATTTCTTATTAGTCAGGATTGGATTTTGTTTTCATTAAGTTATTGTAAACAGACAAAATCTAGTCGATAGAATGTAAATATACAGAGTACCCAACAGGTTTCTAAGTTAATGTTATTGAAAAAAATGATTGTAATATTAGTAATAAAAAATGTTCGATTCAAGTAATATTAACAACCTAACTGGAAAGTAAGCAACCAGTTTCAGAGAAATAGAATAAACAAACTTATAAGTTTTAAAAATAAAGAGTTGCTGCTGGCAATCTAAACTAATTAAGGTGACTCTATACCATAACCACTTCCGATAACACATACACGCTATGAGAATCTGGCAATTATTGATGTAACGTTCTCTAATACCAGATGGGTTTAAGATAATGATTGCTTATGGAGTATGAAATTCAAATCAGTTTTTTAATTAGTGAAAATAACATATGGAATTAAATTTTTCTATCTAGGAAAAACATTCTCTTTCTGTCAGAAAAAAGAAACAGATTAACTTCGCCTAGATGGTTAAATTACGTGTGTGATCGCGATCTAAAAGAAGAGGATTAATGTGTGGTTCCCTTAAGAACATTTCCTAATGTATTGTTTATCCTTAAAAAATCGGTTTAACATAATGGTTGACAATTATTTTTATCTGAGAATCTAGAGGATGGGAACTGAAGCCAGCTAGATAAGGAGCAAATTTAGAGAGTTATTATGTCCTATAGCTGAATCTAACGTCTCTTAGAGCTTTTCACCAATTACAGTTACCAATTAGTCGTTATGTGAAATGAATTTCATTACACATACCTGGCTAGCTGTAACCATAGCAAGGAATATTGCGTTTTATGTCCAAACCCACTATTCATTCAGGTTACCTAGTATACCTTTCATATCGAATTAATCAGAAGATTTATACCTTGCACCATATTGCCAGGCTATAAGTTCAAAAATGTTCTTAAAGCTTTTCTCAAAACTGCTCCGAATTCTTTCGACACTTGCGGATATTCGCCCTATTCAGCTATTCGTCTCTATCAACACTTTTCGTGATTCCGTTATTGCTCAATCTACACGTTCGACTCATAAGGAAGATAAAAGCTACAAGATTACAAACTACGCTGAGCATTAAACTAATAACGAGTAAAACTGAAGAAAAAAAAATCACGATTAAACAATCAGATAACAATGCGCAAACCACTGAACCCGACTAATTAATGGAAGCTAAAACTGATAACCAAACAAAGTATGACGAGTCGCCGACGAAACAAACATTGAGTATCAATATGAGAAAAACCCCATGAACAAAATATGACGATTTACCGACGAACAAATTAATACAGGATCGCAATTAAGTAACACTGGTTACCCGCGATCAAAATATAATGAGTGACCAACAATCATACTCCAACGAATGACCCTCATCTTACAAACCGACTCCTAATGTATTCTCGATCTCAACAAATAGATGTAACATATACACGAGTTATTCTGCCTCCACGTCACGTCTTTACAACTATGGCCCAAACCTGTACCGTATAAGCGCTGCTTTAGAATCTACAATTCACGGCTACAGTCGTTTTCTGGATGGGAAAAACACCTGCAACAGTACAAATTATAACAAATTACTTCATTGGTCGACATTACCGCTACCGTTATAACGGAAGGCAATAACATTTATTGTTTGTAAGAGAAGAAATATTCAGACAGTTGTTACTAAAATGGGAAGTAGTAACAAAATACTTAACATTATGTAGCCGAGGAACTTCATTTAAGATTATCCAAACAATTTGATGTATTAAAAAAGTTTTTTTGCCCAAAAATGATTTATCACAGACGTCAAGTTTTTAAAAATAATAATAAAGAGAACTTAATAATTTTTTAGCGCTGAAAGGCAAAATTTGTATGAAAACGTGCTTACTCTGTCATTATTCAACGCTTTCGTTCAACGAGATAGAATGAACAGTATTTCTGTTGAATTTATTCGTAGTTAATGCCAAAATAGAATGCATAACATAGAATGATGCAGCGATGTATCAAACGTTAGCGCTAAATGTCGAGACAGCGAATGTTCACAATTTTCACCGAGTCTTTCGTATTTTATCCAATGAAGGGAAATTAATTTATATTACACACCAATTTGGCTTTAATTCAAAAGCACCTTCCACGCCAGTGCGGCCTTCGAGAAATGTAGGCCTCATGGGACACTCTGGTCTGTTATTACGGGTCAGCTGAGTGCTGCTACAGCCAATGGTGAGCCACTTGTGGGTGCGACCCAAACCTCGGCCGTCAATTGCAACTCCAATTTACAACTTAAATTGAGGAGCACGCCCAGTTGTTCGCTACGAAGCATCGTTATTACACGTCGTTTCGACAAGTGCACCGTAATTCTGTATAGTTGAAACGAAAATCGCACCACAACTGTTCTTAGCTTTATTGAATGAGTCAACTTGTAATCAAAGTTCACATTCATTACGGTGGTAAAACTACCTTGAGAAATTGGTAAACTGCCTTCTTCGGTCATGACCATGTAAGTTGGAATCTTGTTATACTACGAATTAGGCCCGCGATTAATCTATGAACGAGCGAAAATTGACTGAAGACAGATGAGGCAGTAACAGTTTATCATGTTTTCAAGACTTGTTTCTCTTGTGATGTTACTGCTGGCTAGACGATACAAGTGTACCGCTGTCTGCTCCTGACACACTTGGATGCAATATCAGGGCGACTAATACTTGCTTACAACGCAATAAAATTTAAGCGAAAGACATCCCATCGTTACCTTTTCTGGGGAATGATTTTGCATCTAGACGATGCCCATTAATTCTATTATTTACATATTCAAACCCTTGTTTAAAATCCAAAGAAAGAAGGGTGGAGAGTAGATCTAACCAGAGTTATATTAAAAGATACACTACACGAATGAGCAAATTCTAACGAAAATATTTTTTATTTATGGGAGTGAGGGGGAGGGGGTGCTAAGCATAAAGGATAAGTGTGAGGGTAACAATTCAATCTAACATAAAACCAAAAATACTTCAATAATTAATGATTTGTAGATATTAATATTAAATAAAGTGAGGGATGCAAATGTAGACTAGCTTCTTTGTAGTGCATCCTGGGCAACATGGCATAGCTGCTAATGAAAAATCTGCATCTTATCTGGATGGAACTGTAGCTTGTGGATATCCCAGAAAGTAGAAGATACATCCCAATTACCCGGGGCGCACATTGAGCTGCGTGGCGCAGTAGGGGCAGCGCAGAGCAGGGCAGGGCAGGGCAGCACCCGCGCATATTAGACCGCAGTTTGGTGCGGTGGTTTACAAAGCATTGTTGTGTTGTGCGAGAAACCGACAAAAAAGCGTAACCAAAAACATGTCGATGCAAAAACTCGTTTTTTGATTTCTGAATCAGATTGGGATGCCGAGCTTGGAAAATTGTTATTACTTTAACAGAAGCTGAGTTAGATAAAAACTACGCAAAAGTGAATTTGTGAAAAGAACAAACTCTCATCTGGCTTTTGCAGTGACAAGAGAATTCTCAACAGATAATTTCCGAATGACTCGAGCGGAGATTCACGGCATAATGAACCTGTTATTTTCTCGACAAAGCTCAAATACATATCAGAACTGAAGAAAATCTCGCAGTATTTTCGTGGTTATTTATTAAATTATTTAGCGTTTGACGGTACATGACATTTATAAGAATGTTTTTCTCTTTTATTTCATATTACATTTTTAAGAAAACTACATAACAGAACATAAACTAAAAAAGCAGTGTCAACAAAATTAAGTGTTTCTCGGCAACACTTGAATGATGTAGTAGAAATAGTAAGAAAACAAATAATCTAACAATAGCCTATATACATCAATCTTTTTCGAAGTTTTATTAAAAATGAATTCAAAAAAAGAAAATAAAAATGAAAATTGTAAGTGGACGGTTGTATGATAAATAAATGCTGAATTTACTAGCCACTTATTGGGCTCATTGTCAAAATTTCTGGTTTAAATTTAATTTTTATGTATTTATTATGACTGATATTGTGAATCGCAGGTTGGTTACGCACCAGATTAATCAATTTTTCTTATTCCATAGTTGAAAATGATTATAAGTAAAGCAAGATTATAAATAACGCAAGAAGTGTTACGGCAAAAACCGGCACGAGTGAGCTGCATGGCACAGTTTCTGTGTCGTGATCACAACATGGCGCAGGCCACGTGCGGCGCAGTACTGCGCTGCCCTGCTCTGCGTCTCAAGATAGATAGATATGTTCACTTTGATCCCATGTGAGAATAATCTCTGGGATGTGGAACAGTACATACACTTATTTTTAATGTCAATATTACTATATAATTGATAATATTATTATATATTGACAAGTTAGCTACAACCCATTACTATAACCAATATCTCCTGTAATCTACACATACAATCCCGAGTTAATTAATAGGTACTTATTATGTGGAACAGTGTATACACTTGTTACCAGCATCTAATAACCAGTTATTTTCTTACCAACCAGTTACCATGATAAGTTTCACTGTAATTTGTAACTACATATTATATCATATTAGTTGCTATTTATGTGAAACAGTACACACACCTATTAAAAATATCAATTATATTACCAACAACTCATAAGCTGTCAATTACTTAAAAACCTGTTAGTATGATAATTTTTCACAGCAGTTTTTGAGTGCATGCTATCCCATGTTAGTTACTATATATGAGTGAAATTTTGTGAACAGTGTAATTACTTCATTTGTCAAAAGTTTCAACAGAAAGAAAAAAAAAAAACCATATATCATTTTAGTAATTGTGGACAACTTTGTCACCTTCCCCTTCCATACACCACATATACTATTTTATCAGTCATTCTTAGTTACCAAATTCCAAGAAGAAAATTTTTTCACAGAGTAAAATGGGTTCTGAAGCAGAAACTCTTTCAGTCTGGACTTAAAGTAGTTGGGTTTTTGTAGATAACATTTAATTTCTGTTGGTAAGACATTGAATAAGGAAGCTCCAGTAAATGTACAATTGACAGCGATTTGTAATCCTTGTGAATATTATATTTATTCCTAGTATTATGGCTATGTATGTCAGCTTTAAGATTGAAGTGTTCAGGATTTTCCACTACAAATGATAGTACGGAGTATACATACTGTGCTGGCATTGTTAGTACACCCAAGTTTTTAAATATATTTCTGCACGACATCTGTGGCCTTGCTCCACAAATAGTTCTTATAGCACGCTTTTGCAATTTAAATACCCTCTGTGCTTGTGACGACTTTCCCCAGAATGAGATGCCATATGTGAGCAGGGAATGAAAATATGCAAAATATACTAACTTTCTATATTAGTATATTAGCTATTCTAGATATTACCCTCAGTGAAAATGTTGCAGAATTCAGTTTTTTAAGAAGTTGTTGAATATGTTGTTTCCAATTCAATTTGTTATCTATATATACACCCAGGAATTTTGTGAAACTGCTTTCACTTATTGCTTTTCCTTCTGATATCACATTATAGCTGTCTTTTGTTTTATTTTTTGTAACAAACTGAAGTAACTGTGTCTTTTCTACATTAAGTATTAGTTTGTTGGCATTAAACCACCTGTTAATTTTCTTTATAGCATCATTTGCTGTGTTTTCGAGGTTTTGTGCTGATGGGTCTTTCAACCATATGCTAGCATCATCTGCAAAGAGCACCACGTATTCATTATCACCTAGTATATGTGGGAGATCATTTATATAGATTAAGAACAGCAGAGGGCCAAGAATTGAGCCCTGAGGCACACCACATTTAACTATACCCCATTCTGAGTTTATAACATCTCCTGTATTAGCATCTTTCAGTGATACACATTGCTTTCTATTTTCCAGGTATGATTTAAACCAAAGTCCGGGCTTACCACTAACTCCATAGTGGTCTAATTTACCTAGTACAATCTCATGATCAACACAGTCAAAAGCCTTAGCAAGAATACGTGCTGTTCCGCCCCAAAATATAGAGACCCAGAAACTGTGCTGCGTTGCCTATGTCGACTACGCGTCAATGTGCACCCAGCCTTACACAGGGTGATTCATGATGAATGGTAAATGTTGAGTAAAAAAGATTCATAAAAATATGTGTCCAATTGTCCGATCATCCTATTGCCATTCGTTACAGAGGTACAGTTGCTGGAATGTTATGAATGAAAGAGTAATAATAATTTTAAAAAAAATGAGAATTTTTTACAACAGTTTAAATTAAATGTTTGAAAATCACACCATCGACTTCAATATACAAACTGAAGCACTTTATTGATGCTTGAGTTCGACATGTACAGTTGCGATCCACGCATTACATGTACTGTTGCGAAGAGAACTGCAAAGTGTATTGAAGTCGATGGTGGGATTTTCTAACCCTTCATTTAAACTTTTATAAAATATTTGTATATTTTTGCATGAATAAAATAGTTCAATAAGTTATTTCTGTGCTCTTGATCATTTTTTGAGGGTTATTTAATGCCTAACATTCCGGTACATGTATCTCCGAAATGAATGGAAAACGGTCACATGTTTAAATGAAGTTTTTTACTTAATATTGTTCATACTACCATCTCCTACAATATTTACAATTCTTCCTGAATCACCCTGTATAGGTAATTTATAACTGATAAGTAATTCAAAAAAAAAAAAAATAATTATTTTTATTGTGATGGAGCTAACACTCCAGTGGCAATTACCCTTGCCATCTAATTACCCATTTTATTTTTTTAAAAAAAATTTCTTTTGTAGTTTACAGTGTTAAATTCCTCCCCCATTCATTTTTCCTATTTACAGATTATAATTTTAAACCCCTTAAGTGTTTTTGGGAAATTATTCATAACTTCACCTGGTAATTTGTTCCAATCCCTCATACCCTTACCAAACAAAAGAAAATCTTCCCACTCCTTTACCCATGAAATCGAGCACCAGCATACGGTCATGTTTGCCTTTCCCCCTCTATGCACTAATCCTAGTTCTTTGACCAATATCCCTCCAAGCTCCATACCAACATATGCCCCTCTTCCTTTCTTCCAATGACTCCGAATCCAGCTCCTTTATCATATCAGTTACTGACTGGGTCCTGCAATAATGTGCACAAACCAATGTAGCAAATTTTTAAGGAAGCTATATAAAAAAAAAACCATTGGAAGGTGCTGTGGTGAATGATTAGTATTGGAGAAATTGGTATTTTTGGTGCCATCGAAAACAGATATTTTTAAACAGTTAATGCAGTCAAAACTTTGAGATTAAAAAAAATGTACAAAACAGTCATCTTAAAGCAAAAGATAGTTATTTAATACATAGTATTTATCAAATTAAGCTACTACCAAAGAGAATAGTAGTACAGATTGAGTCAGGGAGAAGATTCACAATTACTGGAAAAATAGGTGAGTATGTGACATGAGACAATCACTAGTTTTACACGAATAAGTTTTTAACATATATATAAAAATCAGTATATGTAGAACAAGTCTGTGGGTCAAGAAATGTGGTACCTGTAGTGAAGTTTAAACAAAGAGTTAATAGTGAATGTTAGGTCTATGCTTGTCTTTCCAAGTGATGTACATGTAGATCTTTTGCCATCCAAAATAAAGCAGGGTTTCATAAGTTACAAAAGTGACTTGTTTTTCTTGATGTGCATGTAGACTTCACCATATGTGGTGCTGTAATTTTAGTGTTCTATTTCAGACATTCATTGTTTGATTGGTTATAATGTTGCTTCAGTTTATATCATTTACAGTAATGCTTCCAATGTCAAAATCACTGCCCACGTAGTGTGTCTGGTAAATAAGAGGATTAATTATGACCAGTGGTTTTCTGCAGGCTGAGATATAATTGCACATGTGTTGTTCCCCATGCTGTATGTTGTTTTAAATTTAATATACTTAATTTAATTTCAATGGAATACATGCTCCAGTGGCAGTTTCCCTACACACTCATTTTTCCCCTTCCCTTTTTCTTTTTCCAACTACTATTGGCCTGTAGTACCATAATTTAAACCTTAAATTCTTTCAGGTTTTGGTAAATTATTAATTGTTTCCCTTGGTAATTTATTCCAATCCTTGATCCCTTAACTCAAAACATATATACATATTCTTCCCACAGCATTATGCCTAAAATTGAGTGCCATCTTGTGGTCGTCCCTTCTGTTCCAAGACGCACCTCTTTTAATTCTCCCACCAAAATCTTTCCCTTGCCTCATAACCAACATATGCCTTGTACACTTCCATGGCATTCTACTCCCTCCTTCTATCTTCTAACAAATCCCATTCCAGCTCCTTTATCACATCAGACACCGATTATGTTCTGCGGTAGACAAACATAGCAGTCCTTCTTTGTACCCCCTCCAGTTTCTGTATTTGATACCCAAAATGTGGCTTTGATACTACAACACCATATTCAAGCAGTGGTCTAACCAAAGTTATGTAACCCAATTCCCTTACTTCTCTTGTACATCCTCTCATCACTCTTTCCCACAAGTAAAGGATTTTAACCCATCTCCTATTACCTTTCCAATGTGTTCTGCCCAGTTAAGTTTGTTATGAAATGTTAAGCTAAGATACCCACATTTCTAGTGTTTAGTAAGCAATTTCTTCCAAACTTTATAATCAAAATCAACCTTTATCTATGTACCTAATAATCGTTCTTATTTATGTAAAGAAGAGTTAGCTTTTTAGGTACACAAATAAAAAGCTAAAGGGTGATTATGATTATCAAGGAATTGTTTATTGAAGATAAACTTAACTGGGCAGGATGCATTAGACAGGTAAGATTCATATGGTTGTTCCAATTATAATTTAATCTGCCAGCTTCTCCACATTCACTCAGATAACAATTTCATGGTCTCCTGCAGTAGAAGAGTTTGTACCTGAAAATTAGATTATCTTGCTGTGTTAATGATATTATTTTTCTGTTTTTGGAGCATCCTTTCATGACCTTACAGATGTTTCTTCTTTCATTACTTAGTTAATTTAATTTTTACTAATCATCTTAATACATGTTTATGTTATACTGGTATTTTAGATTTATGCTTCAGTCAAATAGACGAGTTAAGAATTATTAGTTTCTATCTGTTATCTTAATATGATACTTCATGAGTTGATAGTCAATAGTAATTTCAGTATTTCAATGGCCAGCATATATCTTATTAACACTTTCTTTATTCTTAATAGTGTTCTGTTTCCTGTTTATACTTTGTTTTATTAAGTATTATAGTTATAGCCTGTTATTACTCACCCAAGAGCTTTGGTGGTTTATTCACTTCAGTAGATGTGCCATTTTATGATATTATCCAACTTTCAAAGTGAGACTACAATTTCTTTTGTGATATCATATTTTAATCTGAGAGTAAGGAACTGTCCCATATTGGGGAGATAGTGAAAGTTCATTGAAACATGAAGTTAATGGGGGAAAAAAGGAATTACTGGTTAAAATTCTTTCATTAGCACAATGACATGATAAAACAAACCGTGGCTTTGGGAATGGACCAGAATATGAGATGTAATAATCCTACTGACAATGATACTCTGGAAAATGCCTACTGCACAATATTTTTTTTTTTAATCCCTACATTTTTGTTTAATTAGAATCACTTTAAAACCATGTACAGTACTACTCAAGATTGTGATGTATGTTTGCACAGAAAATTTAGGTATCCTGAACTTAAAAAATGTTTTTATATTTCAAGGGTTAAAGCTATTTCCTGAATGGAATTTGAATTAATGGAGTAACAAGTGCTCAGAGGTTCTGATTTTTTTTTTAGTACTAATATTATTTTATCTATATCGCTTCTTAAGAAAGTTCATTTTTATTCTGATTATTAACATTATTTGTTATGGAGCACATGCTCCAATGGAAATTTCATCTGCTTTCATGAATTTTTGCTTTAAATTCTTGATATGTTTGAAGTAAATTGTTCTGAAACTCCTTGATATAATTTATTCCAGTCTCTGACTGCTTCAGCTACAAATGAAAACTTTCTTGCTTGTTTATGCATGCAATAATGTGCTAGTTAAAGATCAAAATGACCTATTTCCTCCACATACTTATGTCTCAATTACCATCATTAATAACTGTAACTACACAATACATTACTAATTTATTTTTTTTATTTTTTTATTTATGTTTGTTCATTAAAGAAGTTAATTTCTGTTAGCAACCATTTCTTTCAGAACTTAAATCTACTTGTTTCATAAAAAAATGAAATATTGTCCCTGGAATACATATAGGGCTATTACCAGTGACGGATCCAGGATTTTGGTTTGGGGGAAGCTTGAGCGGATTTTGGTTTGGGGGGAAGGTGTGAGCGGATCTTGTTTTGGGGGGGGGGGCTTGAGCGGAATATCATTTAAAAGGGGGGGCCTTGAGTCGGGTAAGAGTAGGCTTTATAGTCATGCCACCCTTAAAAAATCAGTAGAGCTAAAAAAAAGGTCTACAAATCTACAAAATTACGGATGTCGGAATACGTTTGGGGGGGGGGTGCTTGAGCCCCCTAGACCCCCCTAGATCTGCCACTGGCTATTACTCTTTAATTGAAATTCCATTTTTACTATTTTTTCGTTTGTTAAGACAAAACTCTTCACGAGTCTAGAAGAAATGCATTTGATAACGAATTATAATAACCTTTAAATATTTTTTATGTCAGTAACACACTGAACTATATGAGGCTGTGAGCACTTTTTATTAACAGCAAATTATTATTTTCCATGTATTCAGTCATAATTAAAATTGCAATATCTAATAGAGAGTTCATTTGAAAAAAAAATATATTATAGCTTGTGTCCTATTATTAATATTAACAGAGTTTTAGATGGGGTTTTATTTGTTGATTCATTATCAACCACTGCTATTTAGACCGCTAACAGTTAGAACAAATGGAGTGAAAAAATAAAAATACAATACTTACATTGTTCTAAGGTCCAGAACTTTGGCTTAAAGTATGAAAATAAGTTTAGCAAAAAAAAATATTTTCTCCAGTGGCCAGTTATCTAATGACAACACATTTTGATAAATTACAGTAACCACTCATATTGTCACAGATATATGAAATGAAGCAACAGTTACCAGATTTCATAATACATGACCTATTTCTTTCTAAGTAGGACAGAGGAACTTTTTGCAGCATTTTTACTATGTACTGAATGCTGTTGAAAATGGTTTTCTCAAAAATAACTTCAGGAAAGGCTGTGATGTATCAAACAGGAGCAATATACAATAAACACAAATGCAATTCCTTACATCCATGAGTATTTAAGATGTGGACAGCAGAGCTTTCATTTAGTTGAGGTCCTTGTCCAGAAAGGCATTTAGAAAATGAATAAAATTTAATTTAATTAGCCTTGGTCACAGACACGTCTGATTATCAAACCTTCAACAAAGTTCAAAATAAAAATAAACAGTTCACACTTTTCCAGAAATTTATGATGGAATCACAAGAAAAACAACTGATTGAAACAAAACAAAAATAAAAAGGGTGTGATGTGGAATTTGTTGAGATGCAGCAGTAAAATCCTTATTACAAGTGGGAATAATATGAAATACTTATATCGTTTAAAAATATAAGCCTCTCAGTCTTGAGTGACAGGACTAAAAGTATGTATTTAAAGATGTACTGTCTTCTCTCATAGTAACAACTCTGAATATCCGTTTTGACTCATGATGAGTGAATGAGGGCTATGTAGGAATGTAGTTCTCAATGTATATTTACCAACACTACTACACACAAAGTAGTCACCCTATAACCATGTTCTGTATAAATTCTTTTTCTGGTTTGGTAAAGGAAATTAATTTTGTATGAACTATCAAAAAATGCAAGTTAACTTCATGGAATATACTGTGTAAGGGAACCAAATAAATCCCCGAAACATAGTGTAAACGCGAAGTGAATATACGCGTCTGGCTAGCAGCACAGCGTGCGCTGTAAGAAGATACGGTATGTGCTGAGACAAGCACACGCGCTGGCCTGCAGCTACACGCAGTCAGTGTGCCTTGGGATTGTGAATGTAACACATCGATGTAGCGAGTGTTTCATGATTTACTACCAACATTATCGCTTTGTACCCCATTTCGGTAATAGGAGTCTAAATTCAAGCTAGCGGGGGTACTGCTAACATATTGCGTGGTGCAGAGGTGATGTTCCTGTATTTATGCAACTGTCGTGTGTATGTTAACGGTGAATAAATTGGAACTAATCTGTAATCTCTGTTTCCGTCAGTAATAAACCTTACCAAACTGTACCAGGCTAACACCACTCAAGCCAGAACTATACGCAGCCTTCAATATAAAACAATTAACATCTTTTAATATACATTAGTTGTTTAGGCAGCTATTGTCCCCACAGTTGTCGATTCTGCGTGATCAACAATCGACTGGTGTCAGCAGAAGGCCGTTGTCCTGACAAGAAGCCGTTACTATCGGTCAGGTTAGTGATCACACCTCCGCTAGTCAATCAATCAGTCAATCAATATCCACTCAGCCATCCAAAACGGAACTCTGACGTCATCTGCGGGACTCAAACCCTGCACCACACGCATATAAATGAGTGCCTACTACAACGGTTCCCAAGCTACAGTAAATGTATGTTACTATGCTGACATGTGTTTAGATGAATTTTGAACTCGATGGACTCCATAGCAACAAAGGGATTCAGAAAAAAAACTTCACAGCAACTAATCAATCAATTAACCAATGCACTTTTGGTTATGGAACTGATAGACTTTGTTCAATATTTCACATATTTTTTTCTCTCAACATATATGAAACATTTGGCTATCTCAGAACCACAATATGTAAGTAGACGATGACAATATTAGCACTCCCTTCAAACATTTCCTTTTCAGAAAAGACCAGCTGAACATATGTAATTAATAAAAGGATGTGTAACTTACCTCAGATGAAGGCAGGAAGGCCAGATGAACACACACACAAAATACATTTTACAATATTTCCGCTAGTAACCTTAATCAAGCAGGAGTTGAGGAATACAGCAGGGGAAAGGATGAAAAAATGTAGGCTTTCTCGGTGAGTCAGTTGCATAAAATCTTTTCGAGCTTTCCACCTGGATAGCCTGTCAGTAAGAGGAGATGTTTCAGACTCTGCCTCTGGCTCCATCTACGCTGGAAGATGGATCCAGAGGCGGGATCCAAAAGTCACCTCTTACTGATGAGCTATCTCAGCGGAAAGCTCGAAAAGATTTTACGGAGGGAGAAAGATGTGTCCACATCCAGACCTAACTCGTGAATGAACCAAAGGTGGAACAAGAGGGAGGATCGGGAATGCACCTGTAGTGGGGGGAGAAATGTGGCGATCAATTAAGGTAATTTTTTTTCCAAAAACAAAAGTCTAATCTGATATAAAGGAGATATGAAATAAGTAAATAAATAAAATTATAAATGCTATTCTGTCTTACAATGATCACTGGCCAACTTTCTGCCCCCACCACTGGTGCAATCTCCACCCTTCCCTCTTATATCATCTTTGGTTCATTCATGTAATAGGTCTAGATGTGTACACAACCTTCTCCCTGCTAAACGTTTAACCTCTTATATGAGAAAGAATTCCAACTAAAATATTATAAAGTGTGTTTGTGTTTTTTGTGTTTGTCTGACCCTCCTGCCTTCATATGTGGTATATGATGGATTATTTTCCCTATCCTGTCTTATTTTCATTGCCAAATGGCAGTTTCACTATCACCATTATCTAGGAAATGCATGTGACAAATAATTTATTTATTTTTTGTTTATCTTTCTTGTTCCTTGGATCCCTGCTGGGATGTGAAATATGAGTAATAATCAAGCGGAGAAAAAATTATGTGTAATAAAGTCAAAAAAGTATAAAATAAACGTTAATTTTTACAACTGAGTTTTACAAATGTTCTTATTGAATACAATTAATTATTTTGTTCAAATTTTTGAGTGGAGTAGATATAAGATAATCTCTCAATTTTTCTTTAAATATATCTTTATCTCCTGCAAACAGTTTTATACTCTTGTGGAGTTTATTTAACATATGTTTCCAGAATAATTAACTCTTCTTTGTACTAATGACAGAGATGTTTGTTTTTAGTGCAAGTTATTTCTGTTTCTGGTGTAGAAACAGTGAATTAGATGTAATTAGATGTAAGTAGGTTGAAATATTCTATGACAAAGTACATGAGAGAATATATATACTGAGAAGTCATTAAAAAAAAAAAAAAAATTGTCTGCAAGAGGTTCTCAGTTTTACCCTACACAGCTTTCTAATAACTCTTTTCTGTGCTATGAAAATTTTTTTACATTGTGAAGAGTTTCCACAAAGAATTCTGCCATATAACAAGACTGAATGAAAATATGAGGAATACACCTGCTGTTAAATCTGCTGTTAGAGAAAGTGTTAGCACTACTTAACTTCTTCAGCAGTGATGTGATACATTCAGGCCAACTGAGTTTCTTGTCTATTTGAATGGTAAAAAATTTATACTACTTTTTTCCAAGATTGTGTTATTTGTATGGTTTATGTGTAAAGCTGGCTGCACATAATTTTTTGTTGTAAAGCTAATATAATGTGTTTTATCAAAATTTAATTTTAACGAATTTTCCTTAAACCAGTTTGCTACTTTACCAAGTACATTTTCTTCTTCTTCTTTCTGATAAGGCCTTCTGGGACCACATTCCAATTTCAATTCTTTATCTTTTCTAGTTTTTTTTTCCCTTCCTTTCAATCCAATATTCCTTCATCATTTCACTATGTTTCTTCCTTCTCTCCTCAGACCACTTTGGAGCAGATTTCTTTCCTCTTCTGCCTTGGAACTCGTCCAAACTTAATACCTTCTTTTAAAGATCTCTCTTTCCATAATTTCCCCTTCTCTTATCTTATTTCTTTTCAAATCTTTCTTAACCTCTTGAATCCAGCTGTTTGACGATTTTTCCTCCAAAGGTAATTGAATATCTTTTTTGTTAGTCTGTTATCATTCACTCTGTAGATATGTCAAAATAAACAGCAATTTCCTTTTTCTTATTGATTCTGTTATCTTTTCTGTGTTTCTGGTAAATTTCCTTATTAACTCTTAATTTCCATAGTTCTGTTGTTTTAACTGGACTGATCATTCTTCTCATGATTCTTCTTTCTAGTAATACCAGTTTATTAAATCTATTGTTCAATACTAGCCATTCACTAGCATATAGGCATTCTGGTCTAGTGACTGAGTTGTAGTTCCTTATTTTAAGATTTTTTTGACAAGCACTTTATGTTATAAAATTTTTTTAGTAATACCATATGCTCTTTCCATCCTGTGTATCCTTTCTCCTATGGGCGATTTCTCTAATCCATTTTCTTGAATTATTTCACCCAGATATTTAAATTTCTTTACTTTCTCTATTCATCCAATATCTATTGTTAGAAAAATCTGGAGCGTTTCTAATGCTTGTAATAAATTTTGTTTTTTGTACCAAAATTCTCAAACCTGTTTTGTTGGCTTCCAAGAGATTGATATGTTTTTTCGCACTTGTAATGTTTTCTGAAACTATAGCGAAATTTTCAGCAAAAGCCAGGCAATTAATTGTTTTTTTCTTCCTAAAATTATTGGTGAAATTTTGTGTTCTTCAATTTATTATTCCAAATTCTTACAATTTTCTTTAAGACACAATTGAACAGAATGGGTGACACGCCATCACCTTGCTGCACACCTGTATTTATATTGATAGGTTTGGAGATTTACCCCATAAATTTTACATTTGAAACTTTCACGTATTAGGTTTGCCAATTTACATATCACTCCAAATTCACAAATTGTTTTATCCAAAGTTTGCCTAAGAACAGAGGCAAAAGCCTTTTTAAAATCAATAAATATCACTATCATGTCTTAGGAGTTTAATATTCGATGACAAATTATGGATTTCAGACTGAATATTTGTTCTAAGCAAGATCTACCATTTCAACCCTGATACTCTCCCAATTGCTTGTCAAGTGTTGTCTCTACTTTGTTCAACCAGAGTTTTGAGAATTCTTGATAAGCAGCTTCCTAAAGGGATACTCCTCTATAGTTATCAACATTTTGTTTGTCACCTTTTTTATGGATTTGATGTAATAATATCACTCTCCATTCACCTGGAATCTTCCCTGTTCTCCAAATAACTTCAAAAATTAACTGTAACTCTTGAATAATTTTTGATTGGGACTATTTTAAAAGTTCAGCTGTTATGCAGTCTTCTCCACTAGTGTTATTATTTTTTAGACTGTTAGATACTTCCTTAATCTCTTGAACAGTAGGTGGTGTCTCTTCATCTAGATTTTCATTAATTCCTTAAAAAAAATCCAAGTTATGGGTTGGTTCAGGACAGTTTAGAAGCTTGGCACAGTTCTCTACGTGTATTTCGCAGTTCTCAGTATTGTTTAGACCCATTCGACCATTTTCTTCTTTGAAACTAATACTTCATTTACATTGAATTCTAGATTACTGTTTAGTGTTTTTCTCACATTCAGGTTAGTGTTCTGTGCAAACAGGGCCGGCGCTAAGAATTTCGGGCCTGGGGTAAAATGGGCGACCTTTTTTTTCAGCTCTACAAACTAGCCGGGCGACAATAGGTGGATTCTTGGCTTCAGGGCCTGGGGCCCCTGCAGCCGGGTTGGGGGCCCCCATCAGCCAGCGGGCCCGGGTACATTTGATCCGCTTACCCCCCCCCCCCCTAACACCGGCCCTGTGTGCAAATAAAACACTCTTAACATTAGATGGAATGTTGTTGGTAAACTAACCGAGTGAGAATGGTTGTAACGCACGACGGTCATATAATCTCTGCTGCCATTGTCAAGTGATTGCTGCCTGTGGTTAATGGGGTTGCTTATAGACAAGACATGACAAGACAATAAATTGCTGAGGAAGACATTGGTCCCCAGAGTGTGAGGAAGTTTTTGCGTTATAATGCATCACCTTCCATTTTAATGTTGGGCTGGCATTACTTATTTGTCATTGATGGAATAGTCAGTTCCGATATTGCTCCATTACTGGTAATCAAGGAGTTTCCTTGGCCACCTAAGTCTCTGATAATAGATGGGCTCGGCACCCAGTGCATTAATCAAAGGGTTGGCCCAGTGTTGGCTTTTTTCATAAAACTGCGCTGCCAGCTTCTGAAAGCGGTTCCTAAGTTTGGGAAGTCTGCTTATTTGGTGGAAGTCCTCAGAACACGTCTCCCTGGGTAGATGGTAGGCGAATCTGATTGCCTTGTTCTGAATGGTCTGCAGACGCTGGAGGTGGGATCCCGAGGTGTTGCCCCAAACTGCGGAGGTATACTTCATTATAGGTCTGATAAGGGCAGTGTAGAGTTGTATGCCTACATATGGTCTCAGCTTACTTTTGGGATTCAGAACAGGGTAGAGAGATGTCTGTCTACATGTGGCCTTGCTGCGGATGTTGGCCACATGGTGTTTCCATGTCATCCGCCGATCTAACTTTATGCCGAGATATGTTGCCATGTGGGTCTTTCCAAAGAGGGTTAAAGAATGGAGCCATAGTGGAACCTTACCTTCTGGAGATAATGATGGCTTAAGTTTTAGGAGCGTTGAAGCCAAGGTGCCATTTTGTAGCCCATTCCTGTATATTGTTGCAGGCCTGCTGCAGTCGAGATCTTAGTACTGTAACGTTTAAACTCTTGGCGAAGAGTGTGGTGTCATCTGCATAGAGAGACTTTCATACTCTTGCAGTTGATGGTGTGTCTGCCGTGTACAGGTTATATAAAACTGGGTCAATTACAGATCCCTGCGGGACACCTGCACAGATGTTTTTAACCGCCAAGTGGCTACCCTCCATCACTACTCGGAATGTTTGTCCCTCAAGGTAACTCCTTAGTAGTTTTACATGTGAGAGAGGGAGTCCTTGCACAAGCAACTTATATAAAAGTCCTTGATGCAAGACCGAGTCGAAGGCATGGCTGACATCAAGGAGGACGGCGCCGAAGTAGTCTCACCGTTCAAAAGCCTAAAAGCCATCTTCGGCCAGGCGGAGCAGTTGATGTAGTGTGGAGTGGTGTCTCCTGAAGCCAAATTGCTCATCTGTAAGCAGTCCCTCTCGATCAATAATTGTACGAAGCCTTTTAAGACAAACTCGCTCAAACACCTTGGATAGCGTTGGCAGCAGACTGATGGGTCGTAGGATTTTGGCGACCTCTTGTCCTTTCCCTACTTAGGAATTGGTATAATTTCAGCATGTTTCCAAGTCTGCGGAAATTAACCCAAACGTAATACCCCATTAAACATGTCCATGATATATTTGATTGCCAGGGGTGGCAATTGGTGTAGAATTCCTCCACCAATGCCGTCATGGCCTGAAGCTTTTTTTGCACTGAGGTTTGAAAGAGTTGCGGTGATCTCTTCTGTGGTGGTTTCGGGAATGCAGTCATCCTCTGGGGGAGCCGCATCTAGAAAAAGCCGGAGGCGTTCTTCTATCATTTGGATGTGTTGTACATCCCTCGGGATGTCAACAGGCTGAAAGTTTGCCCTGAAGGCTTCTGCTAGGGCTTCCGTCTTCTCTTCTGGGTCGCAAACATAATTGTTTCCAGATCTTTTGTCATCTCCGGAGAAGGGCCTTTGTGGTACGCCACGCCGACCCATTTTGTGTATCCAGGGTGGATACGAAGTTGTTCAAATCAGCGTTTCTATGATTTTCTACTTCCGCCTTTATCTCCCTTTGCAAACGGTTAATCACCCTTTTCGTTGCCGCGTCTCTAGTGACGTGCCACTCCCTGGTGATCTGGTTCTTCACAGTGATTGCCTCTTATATGTGGGGAGGCAATTGTTTTGAACGCGGTGGGAGAGTGTGGCGCGGTCTAGTGGCCGCAACCACTGCATTGTTTATCCAGTCTGCCAGACTGGCTGCGGCGGCCGTTGGGCCGACAGTCTCAAGACTCCGAGAGAGGTTGTCTTTGAAGATGTCCCAGTTAACATCACGAAGATTCCTGTAGTTCCTGCCATTCGCGATGATACGTTCGCAGCCATGTAGAATAGGACAGGAACGTGATCGGAGGACAGTGCAGTTTTAGTAGTGACTGCTATGTTGTGGCGAAGACCTTTAGTTATGGCCACATCCAACACATCAGGTAGCCCCCTCCCAAAGATGGTGGGTTCTGTTGGCCCCCAGATTACAGCATTGTGGTTCTCTACCACACGCAGGAGTCTTCGGCCTTTTGGATTTGTCAGGCGCGAGTTTCAGGCCACTTTTTTTTGCATTTAGATCTCCGGAAATAAAGAGGTTGCCCTGCATGCTGAGGAGTGCTCGCAGGATGCCACAGGGTGGTCTGTATGCAGCAATCAGTACGATTTTCCCATGGGTGGTCTCGATGGCAACCCCTGAGGCTTCAATGGAGTCCGTGGCCGGTAGTTTTACTGGATAGTGCCTGGTGGTGTTTCTGTCATAGACGGCAGTACCTCCTCCTGCAGTTTGTTGGTCGGTACAGTAGGAAGAATAGTTGGGGGGGGGGGTGTGGGGGCGGTCCTGATCCCCGGCTTAAGGTGAGGTTCCGTGACGAGGCATACATCAATTCCTTCGTCACGGAGAAACTCCCTGAATTCTCCCAATTGACACCACAAGCTACTGGAATTCCAAGCACAGATGGTGATATCCTCAATTCTTGTGATGGCGTGGTTTGGTCGGACCTTGCTGTATTGCCTCGAGGGCTTGCTGTACTGCAGCAATTATCTGCCGCGGGATATCCTGCATCGTGGTAATAACTGCCTGCAGCAGAGAAAATACCATGGCATCACTGTCTGGGTGGTTACTCATGTCCAGTGTGTGGTTTCCGGATTTAATTCTCATATCAGAGTTGTTTGGATGCTTCCCGCGTGTGTTCAATTGCTTGTTGGAGTTGGCAGGAGGCGCAGGTGGTTGGTTTTGTCTCTTTTTGATGTTATCAGACCTATTCCGGGTGTCGTCAGCTGAGATGTTGGAGGTCTTCTCAGCATATGTAGACTCACTGTTGGGATTACTTTCATTTTGAGCCTTTTCTTGATGTTTCTTCTTCTGCTGCTGTTGTTTTTTGATGGCAGCCAGATATGAGTTGTTAATGGCCTTCTGCCATTCATCGAATATGGAGAAGGCTGCACACTTCCTACAGCTAGCCAATTGTTCTCCACCGCAGTTGACACACTTTGGTGGGACGTCACCCCTCCTGATGGTACATTCCTTCGAGGCGTGTTTGCCTGCACATTTAACACATTTGGCTGGCACTGAGCAGTGCCAAGCCACGTGACCTACCCTTTGGCAGTTGAAGCATTGGGGTGGCCCCCATTTGCTTCGAAGTTTCTTGGTGGTTACCCTGAGCGCACAGGGTGTCTTCATCTTGAAAATGCCCCTATTTTCTACTGAATCAGGGAATACAACTAGGAAGAGTGGAACTTCTTGATTGGTCTTGGGAGAGCGAAGGCGTGCTACTGTCCTTGCTGCAAAACCTTGCTTTGCCAGTCCTGTCTTTACCTCCTCTGGCTGGATGCTGAAGGGCATTCCCCTGATGACCACTTTCAGGAATTTTTCGTCTGGCGATTGGAAGCAGTGAACCGAGCGACTGCATTGTACTCGTCAGGGGACTTAGGATGGACCTTGTAGAGGTCCTGTAGAGAGACCTGTTGTCTTGATGGTGAATCTATCTCCGCATAGATTATTTAGCTGAAGGTACAAATTTATGTAGTTACCATTGAAATTGAGCATTAGTGGAGAAGGTTTGGATACTTTGCTACCACTGACTTCAGATTCTTCAACGGCCTGTAAAGGTGCGAACTGGTTGGTAGTGGAAGGAGCGGGAGCCGCAGTTGTGATGAGGGTCACTGCAGGTGCGGTGCGTCGAGGCTTGGCGAAGTCATCCTTATTGACGACAGTCTTCTGACGAGCAGCCTACAGATAGACGCTCTTTGTGGTCCTAAGGGAGGGGAATGCAACCCGTTTCTTCGACTGCTCTTCATTAGAACTAGTAGTTGCAGTCCTCTTCCTTGAAACAGCAGTTTGGTCCTTGTCCATAGCCAAATCTGCTTCCTCGTCAGAGCTGGAGTCACTAATATTATCCATGTTAAAATCATGGATTGAATCCTTGTCTTGATTCTCGCCGGCAGCACTGTGCCCTAATGTTGAGACTTGAGGGCATAGTGCGGGAGTGTTGTGCTGGCACCGTGTTAACACCGTATGTTTCCTGGTGTCAGACACAACCCTAACGCTCACGCCAGGGGGGCTGTGTGGTGGTATATCCCTAGCACTCAGAGGGCAGGGAGGAAAGGCAGTGCCCAAAGAAGAAGGAGCAAGTGACCTACTATCTCTTTCACTTCCTGATCGAAGCAGAACGCGCATATAGTAGTGTGCCCCGAGAAACACATAGGCAGATGCGAATACTGGCGAACAGTTGTATGGGTTGCTTATACATTGCGAGGAATGGTTAAATACTGGTGGGATTGTTGGCACTAATTATTGGCATTCACTATTGGCCTTGATTGTTGGCGCTCACTGTTGGTGTTGATTGTTGATGGGGCAGATAGAGTGGTTATTCACAGTTCCGAAGTAATCTCATTTTCTGTATCAATGGTCTACAGGCGTCACTTAATTGAAAACCAGCTTCTCAATTTACTAGATTATCCAATATACAGATTTCTACAGCTTCTGAAAAATGCTGTCCCAGTAACCTCTCATGCAAGCGAGAATTTCTGTAGGTTTAAAATCGAAGCCATGTCCCATTTCGATGGTGTGCTCAGCAACTACTGACTGGTCAGTTTGACCCAAGCGGACATTGCAGTGTGCATATTCAGTGCACCTTTGGTCAGTAGCTAGGTCAACAAGGGCCCTGGTGCAATAAAAATAAAATATTTTTGGTCCTCAGGCCTGATGGGCAACCTTTTAATTGCTTTGTGTTGCTGGTAAGGGCCCCCTGAGCTTAGGCTGGGGACCCCTGAGTTGTGCTTGGGGCCCCCTGTGCAGTGAGGGGGCTCCCGGTGTCTCAGGGGCACCCATAGAAAAAAAGGGTCTCCAGTGTGCCGTGAAGGCTCGTGGGCCCTCTGAACTGTGCTTTGGGGTCCCCAGAGTTGCACCTGGGGCCCCCCTGAGGTATGCTTGGGGCCCCCTGAGTGTAGGGGCCCTGGTGCACTGCACCGCCTAGCCCCATAGTAGCTACGCCCCTGCATTTGGCTTATGCAGCGTATGTTTTGCCCGATGTATGCCTTTCTGCATTGGCAAGGAATGCGATATACCCGGAGTATTCGTAGCGCTAAGTTGTCCTTGGGAGAGCGCACTAATTTTTTAATCTTGGCCGGTGGTCAAAAATTGTTTAATGCCGTATTTTTATAAAATCCTGTCAATCTTCAGTGTAGTCGCTCCCACATACGGAAGAAAGGCGAAGCAGCACAGGTCTTCCTGTTGTTACATTTTTCTTCTAGCTCCGCTTCTAAAAACTGAATCTATTAGCACCTCACTATAACCATTCGCACGTGAGGTAAGTTACCTTTTTCTCTTAGTTTTAAATAAAGTTGCATTTTTGTTTTACTAGAAATTCTTATACCCTTTATTATTCATCCCTTACACAGTTCACTGTTTTGAGTGTTGACAACTTTCCTTTTTTTGAAACCTCTTACAAAACGTTTTAGAAATATATTAAGAAAGAAATAAAATTTTGCATTAAAACCCTGTGCAGTTTACACTTCTGACCAATGTTCATTATTCAAGGAATTTACGAAATGTTGTATATTATTTTTCTATAAACCCAGTTTTCCTGTATCTTTTTAACAGTATTTCTTGACTTGGTGCATAACAGCTGCGCATCATGATCAGAGATACCATTTATTACTGGAAGTATGCTGTAATTATAGTACTAAGGTATATCCATAAAAAATTATAAATTGCAGTCCTGCTATTATTTTGTATTCTTAAGTGCCTTAAAAGACAACATCTAGTCTCTCAATGCTGTGACTGAGAAATTCAGTATTAAAATCTCCACACAAAAGTATTTGTTTGTTATTGGTGAAACTCTAACTGCAATAAAAAAAAGTCTGAAATTTCCTGAGAAGACCTTTTAAATTGTTATAACTATGAGCTGTTCTTCTTCATATTGCAGTTTTGTAACACAACATTCAAAGTGTTGTTCTATACAATACTTACTTACAACTACACTGAATATTATTTTTAACAAAAATGGTAACTCCCCCTTTTCTCCAATTTACATCATGGTACATGATACTGAAATATACTTTCCTAGAAAGTTTTAGGTTTTACTATTATCATTGATTATTTACTATACACATATTCCTGCATTCCATGAATCTTCATGTTGTATTCTTTCAATGTTTCAAGTTAATTATTCAGCATATTCTTAGTAATTTAATGAATTTCTGAATCACTTAAGATAAAAGCAAAATTGTGGGCCCTTATCTCTGAAAATAAGTGTTACTTTGTAGTCATGGTATTAGTTTATAGTAATAGTATTAATCTATAGTCATGGCCATTCCAACTCACCCACATACAACTCCTTATTCTACTAGGCTTTATTGCCAATCTGTGCCTTATACACCCCCATCACGTTCTTCATTCACCTACAGTCTACCAATGATTCCCCATCCAACACTTTTGTCAGTTATTTACTTTATTCAATAATAAATTCTGCATAAGAACCATACTTTCCTTCCTTTTCATCTTCTCCAATTTCCGAATTTGGTAGTAGGTACCCAAAGTTAGAATGGGCAGAAGAAGATATTAGAATCATCTAGTTGACCCGATAAACATTGTCCTATACAAATATCAATACATTTGTTTGAGATTGTCTTGTGTACTTGTGAAAAGATGTTGTAAATGTGTAAAAAAAAAAAAAAAAAAAAAAAAAAAAAAAAAATGAGGGGAAAAAACATATTTCTGGGAGAATATTGTATTTATTAATGATTGTGTCCATGGTTATTCAATTTGAGGAGGAGTAAGCCTTCATTCAGAAGTACGCCAATGGGAAATTTTACATGCAAGATTAATTCTATCAGTAGTATACCACTTAAATGTTGGAAATGTGTGATGTCCCTGGAATGTGATTGACTTGGAATCATAGGGTTTTTTAAAAAATTTAAGTCACAATTAAATTAAGTTAAAATGTCATGTTAACCAAATGATTATTTTCTTCTGTTAGATCTGAAACCTCAATGAACTTCAAGTTGTTTTATTTACATTTCAATCATCGCTCCATAAAACTCATTTTGATTGTTCTTCAAGTTTCACAGATCCATTGTACATTCATTCCAAACGATCAATTTGCAATCCTGAAGAACTTTGGCCACTGCATAGTTCTTTCAAAAGTTGCATTTTGCAGTTTCATTGATTTTCATATTCAATGGCAACTTGAATGCTGAATAAGCTGCTTGACTGCCTTCCAAAAATATAGCTGTAATTCCTTATGGAGTAAGTGCAAGTGTAATTTCATTCTGCAAGTGATTTTTTGACAAAATCGATGAAATCAAAAACGTTTTTCCAGTTCCACCTCGTGCATTTAAGAAAAAGACATCTCTAGGTCCATTGTTCACAACTTTAGTGAGTGTATTTCTGTTGCTGATTCAACAGTGGAACATTCGTTTGAACTGATTCTCTCAATGCATCACAATCATACTGTTTTTCACATATTAACTCATGATTAAAAGTATTGTGCATTGTATGATTGGACACTAACTAACTTGCCTAATTGAGGTAATACCTGTGTTACAGTGGAGAATGTTTTAATAAGTAATACAGCTTAAGAAAATATCGGTCAATGCATTTATCTTGGTCTTGTTAGTTTGAGAGAAGATGCAAAACCAGACATTTTCCATTATATCAGGCAGGTATGCTATTCTGTTTGGAAGCTTTCTAGAATCCTCATACTAATTTAAATAAAACTGTTTACTACCATCACATTCTTTGCATACTGAGTTATGGCTGTGAACCCTGGAAAAAACAATTAAATTACAAAAGCAAAATTAGAATGTCCCAGACAGCTGTAGAAAGGTGAGTACTGGGTTTCACAGAAAAGATAAGAGCAGCATACATCATTCCATTTATAATGGTAAAAGATATTTTGAAGAAGGTATTTATTTTGAATTGGCAGTGGGCTGACAATACTGCTTGGAGAAAAAAAATGGACAAAGCGATATTGAAGTCCAAGACATCATGGAGACCAAGATCAAAATCGTCACACTGATGAGACAGAAACATACCCAAGGACATTTGAGTTAGGTGGTAGACAATAATCAAGGTCACACCACATGGAGAAAACTATTCAGGTTCCATCTGAATTCATGACTCCAAGACACATCTATATTTTATTATTGAAATGGCTGATGATGATGAAGGTAGACCTCAAACTATCCCACCATACTACAGAAATGATCTGAACAGGGTTTTGTATACCCAACACATCACATCACTCTCTCACTAATGTACTTGCCATTGTATTGTGCATAACTAAATCTACCTGGCTCCTACACACAACATGTGGCACACCTGTTCCTACTTCCACCTTCTTTGATACTGCATTTCCTATTGTAACTATTGAATTTAAATAAATCCCAGATTATTTTACAACACATCACAAATATTATTAAGTCCAGAGACTCTTTGATACCTACCTATTAAATATATCTTTAGCACATACCCATTCATCACATTGCTTGTCACCTTATTTTGTCCCCCAATTTCAAATGATTAGCTTCTCCTAAACCCAATCCCATAAAATTTTCTAAGTTGGACATAGAATTTATCAATCATTCAATGGTCTGCCTACAGTTGTAACTTTCTTCATGAATGCATTCATAGTTTCTGCCTTTCCTGTTTTTAACTTACTGCTTACTTCCTTTAAGTGTTTATTAATGCACTACTGTTTTGTAATTCTGCTATAATATTTTAATCCTTCCACTTCCCTGTTACAGTACACAGGTTTTAGGTGTTATTCATTTTTATATTGTAATGATTATATTGTAATTATTATGCAAAAAAAATCTTCTCGGGTGTCCCGCTGGATGGTGGTGTAAAAACACGACATTTTGACAGCTGACTCTACTGTCTTCATCAGGTATCTTGTAGTTGTTCTCAGCTGACTGTCTCTACCTTGACTGGCTTGGCTGCCCATCTAACCTCCTTTATACCTTCAGCTGGAAGGCCCGCTCGCTTTGGTTGGCCGAGAGCGTTGGCTTTATTCGCAGCCTGCTGCAGCCACCACTGGCTCCGTTTGCTCCTTCCAGCCCGGATGTGTTGGCGGTCCAAGATGCTGTTGTGTCCACATCTGGCGGGACACCCAAGAAGATTTTGTTGCATCGATATGCCAGGAAAGTCTCCACTCACACATGTAATTATTATATTGTAATAATTATCTCTTCGACTTGTTACATTTCTTCTACTCTGTACTGGTACTTTCATCCACAAATGTAGCATTTCCTTGGATCTGTGCCTGTTTGTAACTCTACATTTAACCACCTTTAATTTTGGTCACTGATTTACTGAAACCCCTTATTTCCATCAGAACTGCTTCATATCAACATTTATCCTCTAATCTCAGCTAACATATAGATATCAAATGATTTTTATTAGGTATACATCCAACAGCTGGTAAAGAAACATCAGGCTCTAAGGAACAAGCTGCCTGAAAACCATGTGTCACAGAAGAAATTTTGGAGTTGATGAATCAGAGCAGAAGGCACAAAAATGCTCGGGATGAAGGAGGAAGAGAGCAATACAGGCAATTTAGAAATAAATTAAACAGGAAATGCAAAAAAGCAAAAGAAAAATGGCTAGAAGAAAAGTGTGAAGAAGTAGAAAAGGTATTGGTCATAGGTAATGTAAATGTTACATTTAGTGAGATCAAACAAAATTTTGGAGAAATGAAGAAAAGGGGTGTAATGTAAACATTAAAGCTGCTGATGGGAAACCTCTTTCAAGCTCGGATAGATTGAGCTAACCGGTGAAAGGAATACATTGAGAAACTATATGATGGAGACGACTTGAACAACAGTGTAATGGAAAGGGAGGCGATATTGTCATTGATGACTTAGGAGATTCTGTTTTGAGGACAGAATTTGATAGATCTCTGAATGACTTGAAAGCAAATAAGGCAGTTGGAATTGAAGATCACTGCAGAACTTCTTAAATCCCTAGTATTAGAAGGAATCGAAACATTATTCAAGCTGATTTTGTTAAAAATATCATCTCCACACTTCTGAAGAAAGCAAAAGCTGACAAATGTGAGAATTATTCCCCCATTAGTCTAACATCACATACTGCAAAATTACTGACCAGAAATAATATACAGAAAAAATGGAAAGGGTACTTAGAAGAGATAGTATGTGAAAATCAGTTTGGGGTTAGGAAAAACTGTGGTATAAGGGATGCGATTCTGGCTTTAAGATTAATACTTGAAGTGTGAATCAAGTAAAAACAAAGATACTTTTATGGCGTTTGTTGATTTAGAAAAATCTTTTGATAATGTGAGGGGGGATAAGATGTACAAAATTGTAAAGAAGTCAGGTTTATAATATCGAGATAGAACAATGCTTTATAAACTTTGTAATAATCAAGTGGCTATAATAAAAGTAGAGAACCATGAGAGACATGCATCAGTTAAATAGGGTGTGAGACAAGGTTGTAGCCTATCCCCATTAATATTCAACTTGTGTGTAGAGGAAGTAATAAAGGAAGTGAATTTTTTTTTCTCGTGTGGCATAAGTGTTCAGAGACAAAAATCCAATATGCCACGACTTGCTGATGACATCGTCTTACTAGCAGAAATGGCTGAGGATATTGAGAAGTTACTAAATAGCATAAGCAAAATACTGAAGGATGATTTGGACTGAATATAAATCAAAGCAAGACAAAAGCGATGAAATAAGATAGGAAAGGGAAAGATGACCCGTCACTTACCACAAATGAAGGCAGGAGGGCAAAATGAACACGTAAAAAACACAAAAAAACAAATAAATTGCACAATATTACAGTGATAAACCTTATGCATGCGAGGGGCAAGACATATGGCGGGGGGAAAGATGTGATCACAAACCATCCTGTCACATGAATGAAACAAGGCAGAAACACGGGATGGGGGTGAGGGTGGAAGTGCCGGGGGAGGCGGGTTATAAGTGGAGCAAGATAATCTTTGCAACGTCTGTTTAGAAATTATGATTGAAAACATTATTTAAAAATATATTTACAATATTATTTTGATTTGGATCAGTTAGAGGGGTAAATAAATGAAGGCAGAAATATATACAATTAAAAAAATAATAAATAAGTTTAAAAGAGAAATTGAGAAAAAAATTAAAATAATATATTGTAATTAAGTTATATAGTATAAGTTAGCAAGTGACAGGTTTAACTGTAGGTTTAGGCCAGGGGTGTTTCTGGTGTCAATGATATGTTGGTAGGCTAGTTCCCATTGCGGAGTTCTGAAGGGGTTGTGTTGTTCGGTAAAACTCTAACAGCTCTAACTGTGAAACAGGTATTGAGGTTGTTCGAATCATGTGAGTTGGCATGAATTGCACTGGATGATCAGGGTTGGAAGTATAAACGTTTTGCCTGTGGCCATTCATTCTGTAGAATAGTTGTTGAGTGGTGAGGCCATTGCAATGGAGGCAGGTGAGTTGGTAAATAAGGTGAGTAAATACAAGTGCACATTGAAATAGCGTTTAATGATATTTGTGTCTAATTACTTGACTAGTGATAAGATATCTGTATTTATACCAAGTATAAATTTTAACTTAGTACATACCTTTACAGGACTTGAAATATTACACACCTGAGATTGTCTGAAAAATTTACCATGATACATTTGGCAAAGAAATGGGTATAACATGGTCATGGCTTGTTTTTACTTTGTATCATATTCCGGTGGGGCGAACTCTACAACAACGTTTATATTTTGATTATTAAATCCAAACTATTCTTAAAGTTTGTGCCAAAAAATACGAAACACTTTAGTTGAAAAGAGTTGCTGTGGTTGAAGAGGTAAGCAATATAAAGAAATGCAGAAAGACGTTGCAGAGGGAAGTTTGAAACCATACCGTAGACTCTCACTCTCCCATGTAATGAGTACTACCATAAGATAAAGTAATGAATTTTTCGAAATGGCCCCGTGACAGATTTAATGTGATTAAGTTGCTTTGTCAAATATAAAAACACTTATGAGGGGAGAAATAAACTGTGAACTGACAGAGGAATAGTATATCTCCTCAGCACCGTATTGATTGATACACAAAGGAGTTGGGATTGACAGCTATGGGAAGTCGTTGGCACCCCCTTGATGGCCATGAAATCATGGATGGTCTTGGCCATTCCAGAAAAATCATCTGACAGGCCAGGCCACCAGGAATTCGAGAGGACATGGATCCCACTGAAGATCTCTCCTCAAACAGTGGCTGTTATACTGTAGTTAGCTTTAGAGTGGCACAAATTGAAGTAGAATAAGAGTGGTGGTGTAATTGAGGGGCTACGTGCATCACTTAGTTTCATTGAAATTTAGCTCATACATAGGCAAGTACTTAAACTTTTCTAATAAATCCTATACTTGCAATAGTTTTAATTTATTTTAATTCCAATGGAGCACACGCTCCGGTAGCAATTTCCTTACACCCCCATCTTCCTCCCCTCCCCCATCCCCCCATTTCCTGTAAATTCTTACATTTGCCCTCTACAAATTTCATCTTCAAGTTATCTAAGCAACAAAATAATTTGCTTTCGATACATAGCGGAAATTTATGTAACAATTGTAAATACATCTTAATTTAGATATTAAATGTTAGGTTATAAATAAATGATAATGTTCCACTACGCAGCCCATCATGTGTAGATATTTACCTGGCAGATAGCATGATACCCTCACAAAAACACTTATGTCTTCTCCAGTCTCTCCATGGTTTCCCAAATCACTCCAGGCAAATGCCGGGATGCTTCCTTAAAAAGGCCATGGCCGAATTCCTTCCCATTCCTTGCCCCCATCCATTCCCGGCTTTAAAAACCTCGATGTTGAGAGACGTAAAGCAGTTAAAAAATAAAAATAAAAAAAAAATTCTCCAGTCTCTGTCAATTTATTGATTAAATGAGAAGATGCTACTTTACCAAATAACAAAGCACAAAAAAACTTGTATTCACTTTTTTTTTTGATTCTGTAATACAAATACGTCCAATTCTTCTTACTGCTTAATAAACACTGTTAATAAATATTGCTTGAAGTGTTCGAAAGAGTTTGTTTTTTACGTAATGCGTCCCGCCGCATTGTTGGAACGCTTCATAGGACGTATTTTTCCGCCTGTGCGCTCCCATGCGCTCTGCCGCGACCTGAAGTGCGACAGGTGTTCTAGCAGCACTGACTCATTTTTGCAACTTTTTACTACTTCAATAAAATTTGCAACACAAGATAATAGAAGTTATTTTTTTATTCAAAAATTATAAAACATTACATGCTTAAAAGTTAACTTTATGAATTGGAAAAAGATGAAAAAATTATGAAATTTTTCGTTCCCCTTACGTTTTACTTTCATGAAAACATAATAGATGAGGCCTAGTTTCAAAGAGTTGTATGATTTACAACACACAAAATATTATATTAACAAAAGGAAAAAAAATAGGAAACTTGTTAAAACAACATACTTCATTTTTTTTTTTTTCATTTTAAAAGTATAATATAATTTTTCATCATTTTCCTTGTAACCCGCAGTTGATGGAGATAATTTTTGACAAAAAATTTGTAAAATTATTTCAATCCTAATAGCTTCTTCTGTAGCATTCAGCCTGTGTAAGGCAAATCTTGAAATGTCAGTATTTTCCATATACAGGGGAAGGACAAAATAATAGGAACACCTGTGAAATAATGGAAAATCTTTATCAATAGGCGGTTGGACCACCCTTTGACTGAATTACAGATTTAATTCGACGTGGGATATATGTATAAAGGTCATAGACAATATTTAAAGGTTCATTAAGCCATAGTGGAGCCGACTGAATTACAGATTTAATGCGACGTGGGATAGATGTATAAAGGTCATAGACAATATTTAAAGGTACATTAAGCCATAGTGGAGCCACCCCCATGCTTCAAAGTCGGCAAGAGGCATTCAGGATTAAACGCTTCTCTGGGCGTTCTCCAGACATAAACGCGTCCAATCGTCTGAAAAAGGGCGAATGACGATTCATCTGAACATATTACCTGTTGCCACTGCTGTGGGGACCAGCCTTTGTGATCTCTGCACCACTGGCGTTGCTTGAAATCATTAGTTGCTGTCACCAAGGGTTTACGAATTGTCACACTGCCATAAATGTTCGCAGCATGAAGTTCCTTTTTGACAGTTTTTGTTGAAACGGGGTCCTGGAGATGACAGTTCATTTCGGATGTTATCTCGGATAACATTGCCTGTGCTTTCGGGCTACTATGCGCCTCAAGACCCGTCTATCCCTTTTAGTAAGCTTTGAATTTCGGCCACTGTTGTATTTTGAAGACGCCGTCTTACCCTCTTTCGTGTACGCTGTCATAACGACTGATACCGTACTCCTTGCAAACCCCAAAAGGTTTGATGTTTCCGTAACCGATGCACCACGTAAACGCGCTCCTACCATGGAGGAAGGAAATATATGGAGACGACGCAAGAGACCTTCACCACGCATTAAAGTGAAGCAGGGCGGAGGAGGAGGGGGGGGGGCATGGCCGGAGTAGGGGGGGGGGGCATGGCCGCTTCCATACAGACACGGGGAATATGTACAAAAACCTCAAGGGGACTCTAGGATAAACGTGACGCCGCAATCTGGTGATGGATTATTATGTAACTCGATGAGACAAATAAAAAATGAAGAATAAATTTTTTTGATATCCTGCTTAGTTTTCGAGATATTGTGTCTCAAATGTGAAATGGTTTTGGTTGAAATTCAGAAGAAAAAATTGGTCAAAGTCAAATTTGATGATGGATTCTTATTTAAAAAGACTAGAAAAATGAAAAATAAAGAATAAATATTTTCGATATCTCACCTAGTTCTCGAGATATACTGTATCAAAAGTGAGGTATCTTGAGTTGAAATGGAGAAGAAAAATTTCGCAAAAGTCAAATTCAATGATCGATTCTTATGTAACACGACGAGACAAATCGAAAATAAAGAATAAAATTTTTCGATATCTTGCTTAGTTTTCGGGATATACTGGGATTGGGTTGATATGCGGCCTGGACAAGAAATTAATTCTGCCAAAGCTACAATGAATTACATGCAGAATTGATATTTCAGTTTTTTTACTACCACTTGTGGTTAGGTTTAAATGCGGCCTAAGCCAGAATAAAAATAGTTATCTTGTTAACATACATCGTAAGCTTAATTGGAAATGGCTGGAAGTAGTTTCCATCGCGATATACGTTTTGTCACTAACTTGGTTCTCATGAAATTACTAACAGTAATAGATAAATTCTTTGTCCCTCATGGAACAACAAAACCATTCTGGTACAGACTGCATTTAGACCTACCCACAATCTCCATTAAATTGCCGCTATAGAATCAAACTATGTAGACATACCCACACACGCGTATTTGAATCGCAAACTGTATTTGCAGTAACAACATCGTTTGCTTCATCAAGATTCCTAGATTGCATAGCATAATTTAACACATTTAATTTCATCATGCACTGTCAGCATAAACTGCAACGTGACGAAAGAAAGCGCAATGCTAAATTCACTGAATCGCGATGTAAAACGCACCCCTTTAAATCTCATTTTCAACACTCGTTAAAAAGTAATGCTAGTCTATTATGTGCAAAATAGCAAGGTATGCTGATTTTCTACACTACACCAACAAACATTTGAGAACAAAGTCATCCTATTGAGAGCTATGACTAAATGTTTATAGACATGCTCCAAAGTTTGCAACTTCTACCACCCACTTCAACAACGATAATTAGAATTCAACTTACTTATGAAATGATATTCAAGGTTCTTTCCTGTCTGGCCTATTTGTGCAACCGTACGCAACACAAGATGGCATTATAAAACACTTATACACATTACAAAATGAAATAATCACTGCATCTAACACAATGTGAACATCGCAATTGTTTGGAAGCGCAATATCGCCACTGCCGCCACTGGGCATGCGCGAGAGTTTAGAGCCTACTTCACCGATTTAACGTCACTTCTCCTCCATATATTTCCTTCCTCCATGGCTCCTACAGTCATTCCTCTTTGAAATCCTGACAGGTCTGACATTTCAACTTATCACAGACAGTTCGATAGACGCATGCAACGCAGGTGATTGCTGTTGAGAGCCTGATACCTTTCTCTTCACGCTCACTCGGTGGCAGACTTCTGTTGCGGGTGGTGTACTGCAGGTATGAAATACGTCATACTTTTTCACAGGTGTTCGTATTATTTTGCACCTCAGTGCAGATATCGTTAGTCAAAAGGTTGTGACTGCAGAGGGCCTATTACTTTGCTTATCTTATTTCTTTACATGGATATTCTCCTTTATTAGATTTATCCTACTTATTCTACAGAGCATGCAACAGATTTTTTTTTGTCTTGATTTCAATTTAACAAACACCAACATCGCAAAGGAAAACCCTTCATCCCCTAAAATTAGATACGGCATTTTAAGGGAAGTTCGCTGGATGACGTCAGCATCGGACAAATTCATCTTGTCATAACCAGTGCCTCAGGAAACTTTCTGTGGCTAAATTTATTACCGTATTAATTTTTTCTTAATGCTTCCATGACCACAACAACAAAACGGTTTCAGCAGCTACAAGGGCTAGTAAAAAAGAATTTATTCTATTGAACTTCTGTTGTAACATGCTTGCCGTCCAACGAGCCTAAGTAATATTGAAAATTCCATTTTAAATTAAATACATTTCCTTTTCCACTCAATTTTCTTCTTCCTCAACGAACATTTAAAATAATAATAATAATAATACGAGCTGTGCATCTGATGTGTCCATTTGCAGTGAAGGAGTGATTGAATTAATTGTCGAGAATCAGTGGCGGCAACAGCAAAAGAAATGTGACTCGCTGCGCTCCGATGCGTCCAGATGTGCGTTGCATCGTTTTCGCTCAATGCGATGCTACTAGGCGCGGTCCGCCCTAGTGTGCGCGTACCTTAAGAAAGCAATAGAATGTTATAGAACGCGTGCATTGCCGTGACAATGAGTAACCCTGCAAACGAAATATCATAGCATTGTCATTTTCTTCTCATTCCTTCGTTATGCCCAACTGAACAGCGTGATTGAACTTATTTAGCAGATGTGTTCCCGAAATCCCTTCATCCTCTCGCTGAGCTCTTTCGTACGTTCTTCCGTCCAGGTGTTCATTCTTCTAATACTCGTATACCGTTTGTTGGCAAATTGGTGGTTATCGACCGTGCTACTAAATCTGCATCTGTCCTGCATTATATCATCTGTGATTCGGATTTCCTGGTGATCTTTCTCGATTTCAATTAGCCAATTGTTTTGCATTTTCATTGAAATTGCCAGGTTGAGAATTCTTTTGATTAGTCTGTTGTTTTTAATTCTGGTAATATGACCGAAGAATTTGATTCGTCTTTTCCTGAAAGTATCTGAATTTTTTTTCCGAATGCTGATATATTTCATGTGATTTTCTTTTCATCCAAATTCCTCCTGTAGAAACAGGACCAAAGATTTTCCTTAAAATTTTCCTATCTTGCTTTTAAATATCTTTAATCAATGATCTACCCACAGTAATCAAAATATCCGATGCTTATTTTGCCTTCGGTTTGATTACAGTGTTATAGTATCTTAACTTGGCATTTCGGGATATTGACGTTTTGTTGTATCTGTTCTAGGTGATTCTATAAGCTTTTTTGTAATTTAGACTTTCTCTCCTGGTTTGCTTCACGACTTAGTTCTGCAGTTTGAATAACTTCTTCTAGATATCTGAATTTAGTTATTTAATAGATACTGCCAGATTGCCTTACCATAGGTTGTCCATCTTGGTACCGCTAGCATCCTTCCAGATAGTGGATTTTGGCATACGAGATTTGGAGACCACATTTAGTTGAAATTTCATGGAGTTTTTCAGTGAAGTAGTTTGCCTGTTGTTGGAGAGAATTGCTAGATCACCTGCAAAGGCCAAATAGCGCAGGTGAAGATTATTTTTGAGTAGCCTGGCAACGATTTTTCATTACTTCTTTCTACCAGGTTTGTTTCTTTGTCCAGAATAAGATTGAACAAAAGGGGTGACAGACCATCTCCTTGTCGAATAATTGTTCTGATTACAGAAGGTTCAGATACTTCGCCTAAGAACCTAACTATCGAGATAGTATACCTTAATATCTGATTGATTAATTCTCTAGTCTTGATGCCTACTTTACAATCTTCTAGTATATTATAAAGTATTTGTCTGTCAATAGAGTCATAAGCTTTTTTGAATGCTACAAAGGTGATCTTTGTTTGTCTGTTTTACGGCTTTATAAGATGGTTCTGAGATTTGGAATTTTTTCTGCACATGACCTGTCGTTTCTAAACCCTGCCAGATATTCGCCGATAAGATGATCTGTTTGTGTTTCAGGTTTCATGAGAAGTGTTTTGGAAGCAATCGGTAACTATCGTTATTAATATCGGTTTTTTTTCCTTTTTTGTGAAGTGGGTGCATTATTGCACATTTCCAGGCCTCGGGTCCCCCCCCCCTTCCCTTGATACAGACATCTTCAATAATCGTATGAATTTTATGAAGAAGACTCGTATTTAACAGTTATACCTTCTTCCCCTGGAGCTTTGTCATTTTTAAGTCCACTTATTGTTTCTTTGATTTCTTCTTAAGTGGGAAGTAGGTTCAGAATCTGGAATGGATTTTTTCACTATTTTGGAGTTCTTTGCAGTAATTTGCCACTTTTTCCATGTTATTTGTTTCTAGAGTCCCATCTGGACGTCGTTTTAGACAGAGACTAAGTGCCTGGTGAATTGGCAAATCTTTGAATGTTCTGTAAAAGTTCCTTGTATTTTTTTTTTTTAAATCCTAATAAATTTCTGCCAGTTTGTTTTTGTCATAAATACATTTTTCTAATATAATGGTTTTTGAAGTTTGTTTCTGAATATTAATGAATGCCCGCAAATTTTGTGTGATTTTATGGGAAATCAAGGTTCGCCATGCCTTAATTATAAGTTCTGTAGCTTTGTTACAGGTTTCATTCCATGTTGCGTTTTTCGGAGGTGAGAAAATGCATTGAGCAACTTTCAAGAGTTTGTCTTTAAGTTCTGACCAGTTAGTAGGATTTTGGCTGTACATATTCGCAAGAAAAATTGCAGAGTTTTGTTCCAGAAATCCAGTGTTGATTCGCGCATCATTCGTTTTTTGGGTTTGAATTTATCTGGTTGAAAGGGAGCATCCATTAATTACGTAAGTTGTTTTTATCTTAAATTTTGACCTCCCTCCCCATTGGTGAGACCTGGTGGAACCCTTCCCGCCCTTCACTTCCCTTTAACGTGGGATTCAACTCGTAACTTTGAAGACCTTTCTAAGCTCTACTGCTCTTTGAAGGGTGACATTCTGAAATAAAAAGTTAACTTGAGATTTCTATTGACCTCCTCTCAATAAATGAGATTTTTCCCGGACCCCCCATTTTGAGTTCATGTAATTAATGGACGTCCCCAAAATTTACTTTAATTAGAGACGAATAGTGATCAGAGTCAATTACGCCTTTTTTTACTTTAACATTCATACTTTATTATTGGCTTTTCTTAGTGATGGCTACATGAGATCATGAGAATCTCTTCTAGATAGACGAGATTCTCCTAAATGATAAAATGAGGATCTCAAATTTTTGCTGTTATGTGGAAATGCCAGGAAATGGGTAAACCTTAATTTTAAAATGACAAGTAGTCGCTCTCCGTTTTTATTGAGATTTTTATGAGCAGGATAGAGTGCTACAGAGTGGTTTCTTTTCTCTGCCAATTTGCACATCCCATTAGAATTCTGATAGGACCGTGGAATTTTGTTTGTTGTTTCTTCCAATAGCTCGCAGAATTCCTGTACTTTATGAGGGTCTTTTTTTTATTATATTCGTTTATGGCTGCATGTGCTTTAATTATCGAATAAGCATTATTTCCTGAATTGATTGACAGTATTGAGATTGTTTCAGAAGAAGATGTGAAGTTTGATATTGAGTTTGTAATATTCCTTCGGACTACAAACCCGTTGCCAAATTGTGTTGACTTGTCAGTGATTGAGATCAGTGGTGGATCGAGGAATTATCGGAGTCGGGGCAAAAAACTATATACTAAGATTGCCGCTATCCCGAGTGTCGCCACGATTGTTACCCCCCCCCCCCCCCGGGGCAGTGGCGTAGCTTTCTTTTAAAAAAATGTCGCTGCGACATAAATTTTCGTCCTTCAAACACGGTTTAGCCGCCCTCCTGAAGTTGCCGCCCGGGATAGTCGCCTCGATTTCACTCCCCCCTCCCCCCCTTTTAGCTCCGTCTCTGATTGGGATAGCTGGTGTTCCTTTACAGATTTTGTAATTTCCTGATTCAAAGTGATTTTTATCTGTGACCTTGTTTCTTGAAGTGCTAGAATTTGATAGTTGAATTTATCTAATGTTTCTGTTAGTTCGTTAAGTTTGCCAACTTTGTGAAACGTATTGATGATCATAGTGCCAAGAAAATATTTGCATTTCGGAAGAAAAGATTTGAGAAGCTCCGAAATGTTCCCGCATCATGTTTTCGGTCCCTCAGGATCCGATGACAGAGAATACCTAGTATATATATTATTTTCATTTTATTATATAACACTCTGCTAGTGCCAATCATGTATATTACTAGCAGAGTTTCCGGCGTTGCCACGTATGATTGAGGTTGATTTATCCGTACGGTAATTTTAGTCGCACAATTTAAACATGTGTGCCAAATTCTCCAATCTTTCCAAAAAATAACAAAACTTTTTAGAAATTTATAGATATCCCGCCTGGCTGAAGAAGGTTGGAAGGGATAGTTGACATTCTGAGTATTTTTTCATAACCAAAATTCCACAGTGACGATGATTATTAGGACAAGAAACGTGAAGTGTTATACTTTATCAAATGTCCGCATTGAAAAACTCTAATTGTGATCTTACTGAAATCAGTGACTGAGCGAGGTAGGTGAGTGGTGACGCTCTGATCTCGCATTCGGGGGGACGTAATTTCTAATCCCCGTCAGATCATCCAGATTTGTATACCCGTAAAATGAATAATCAAACCCAAGAGGACGCTATAGTTCAAATAGGCTCTGGCTTCGCTGACGGCGCGTCGATAAGGAGTAGATTTTAAAATGTCGTGGTAACAAAGTGGAAGCAGAACCAGCGGAACAGAGGTAGAATTAAAGCAACTCCCCTCGGAAATGCAGAAAGGTGTCGGTCCACTCCACCGATTTGAAAAGAATGCCTAGCTGAAAAAATCCATGAGGGTGCCATGATCTCAGCAGGACCCAGGGGTGAAGGGGATGGTGTTACGGCAGCTGAACTGCCTCTGGCCTCTGATGGACGTGAAACGTCCAGGGAAACACTGTGATACCACAATCTTACTGAAACAACAGGTAAGTACTGAGCATTAGTTTCTCTGCAATACCTAAATTAAATGTGTGGAAGTTGTATAAGATGTTAAATTATAAATAATATTTTTACCTCTGTAAACCTCATCTAAAACACATGTAGTAGCATTTAAGTACTGATCACAGTTTTTCTTGTGTATTTAAATAAAATGTTAAGTAATAGACAACTTTTGTTGTTTCATTGGCCGTTTGGCTAAAGAAAAATGTGTTGATATTAATACTTTGGGCAGTAGCTCCGGCTACTACGTACCAACCACCATTTATTTATTTTTCAAAATGCTTCTTGCTACTTTTCTACTATTATCTGGGATTAAAAATAGTTGGATTCATCTCTCCATGGCGTTATTCACACTGATAATTACGGCTTTTATTTTTCCTTTGTTTATGGAGTTAAAATACATTTAATTACAGACAATCATGGGTACTATAATGAAATTTTCATATTCACAATCATATTTCAATTAGCTTAAAGAAAGAGATAGTTTTGCTAATACATCAACTGCAGCACTAATTTTTGCATGTGCAGCTTTCTTGAAAAAGGAATTTGAACTGAAAGTTTCAATACAAATTAAAAATATTTTATATAAATTACAACATTCAGTACAAAAAATTATGATGTTCACTTCTTAGTAGTTTCTAGGTTACATTTAAAACAATAATATCCGATATTAAATATTGATTTCAGATTTGAACAGGTTTGTGATTAGTAAATTTAATTGCGTGAAAACAAAATTAACATTATTTACTTTGGCTATGAGATCTTTTGGAATGCTACTTTTCAATCGATAATTCTTATAGGTTTTATAAACACAAAAGGTAGGCTTGAAGGAACAATTGTTTAAACCTGAATACCCAGTTGCCATCATATTTATTTTAATCAATTAATACTGAGAATTACATATCTTGAGCAACATCTCGAATCAATAGAAATTCATATTTGGAAATGTAATTCTTTAATAATAATCAATGTAAGTTACCTGTTTGCTTGTACGTTTAAAAGTTTGACAAAATTGAAAAAAAAAAAATATCGCCACTTATATCTGTGGCTAAATTCAAATGAGATTTCTCAGTTCAAAATTCTCTTATTTTTCAACACTAGAAAGGTGATAGTCATTTAAACATATAATATTAGGTAAGAAAAATAAATTTAAATGTTTCAGCGTCATTTTTCTCGGTTTTAAATTATAAATCTTATCTGCACCATACACAGTTGTGTCAGGAACATTATTCAACTGAAGTTGAAATTCAGATCGATTGTGTTTCCACGAAACTACATAATTGATCGAGTGTTGGTGGCCATAATGAATGTAGTACGTAGAGAGATAAGAATATTATAATTTTAATGTTTATTACACCTTTCTACTAGAGTGAGGAAATCTGTTTTCCAATTACGTAATACCAGATTCAGATCTTCCACAATCTTGTTGCAAATTGAAATACTATCTGATTTCATTTTAACACCATTTTGTATTGCTTGATTCAAAAAATTACTCAAAGCATTGGCGAATCGAATAATCTGATTAAAGTATAATTCAAATCATAAAATTAAGAAACTTGCGTAGTGCAATGGAAATTACTGGTTAAAATCTCTCAAAACTTGTGAGAGATTAATATTCTCAATTTCGTCAGCTTGAGATCTTAGTACCTCAGTCTCGCAGATAGCTCTTTTTCTTGAAAAATGACGTAGTGTTGTTGCCTTCTAGAATCGAGAAAGAGTTGTCTTCCTCTGAGAGCTGGTTGTCTTTCAATCCATCAAGAAGTTTACATGATTTCGTATATCAGTCTCGAAAATGACATTTAGCTACTTGTACACAATAAAGAATAGACCACACACTCCCTCCATTTTTAATTAAATTCGCGAGTCTTAATCACTCTTATTTGTCTGAAAAATGATATCCGACAAACTCACATAGAAAAACCGTTAAAATATCCTGGCATTAAATTAAAAAGGAACGCAAGTAATCACACGACCAAATACGAGAAGTGTGAGACGTTGATCGTGGGAAGTAGGAGCTGGCCTCTTCCTCCTCGGTGACGACAGCTGGATTACTCAGCTCGGATTCTGGCAGAAGAAACTTCGTCGCTGGTCGTAATCTCCACTCCGAGGCTTGGTTGGCGCCTCGCACAGGTCAATGAAGGTCTACGCAGAAAACATACAGCTTTTGGCTAACAAATCATATACAGTACGTTTATATATAATCCATGCATTCCAATATGGATTGAAAAATATGTTTTGTTCATTCTTTCTGACGTAAATGATACTACGACTACAACGCTAATACTGGAATATATCTTTGACGCAGTAATATCTTCGCTTTTGATACATGAAGCAGAATTATTTTTGTACAGCATGCTACTGAAAAATATATTCGCTTAAAGAATGTAAGACTAAATCCTAAACGTCTGCCTTTAGTTGCCTATAATCATATTATCATTACAGAGATTATTTAGAGCAAAGTCAGACATTTGAACTTCATTGCTCCAGTTAGTAGGGGAAGGAATTCACGGCTGAAAGACTTTCAGAGATGGTACAACTGCACGCATAAGAGGCTTTTCGTGTGGACAGCTGACCTTCGATAGGAGACGGCGCCTTAAGAAGAAGAAGACGAAGTTCTACTTCACACAAAGCGCTTAATATAAACAGAGTTCATAATTCTTTCACAGAAGTGTGAGCCTTGCTCCTACTTAATACGAAGTATTATTCAGAGTCATTCATAGTGGAAAAATATATCAGATCATTTGAAAAGATAATTAATTCTAGATGAAAGATAGATTACAGTATTGCAGTTTTTAAACCTGCATGATAATAATTAGAGTTGTAAAAGTAACGAGAAATTCTGTAATCGTATGTATTCATTACTAAACCAATCAATACCCGTTATTTTCGAATCGTTACTCATTATTTTTGGTGCAATCGAACAATTGCATGAAGCATTGTATCGAGTCGCGCCGCGTACGGGATAACTTCGTTACTATCGTATCGTTTCGTTACAACTTTCGGTACAATCGAACACTAGCATGAAGCATCGCATCGCATACGGGACGACTTCGTTCGTACTTCGTTAAGTTTAAGTAAATTGTTTAATTAGTAAAATAAGTTTAGGTAAGTTGTTTGGATAAAACTTAAAGTAATTAGCACATGGATCTTACGGAAAACCATGGGTGCCGGGAGGAGTGTGCAAGGGGGTGCACTTGATAAGTAATAAGTGTTATATATTGTGGTATGACAGAGTCACCCACAATGAATATTATTAAATAATTAATTAATATTCAGATTTTTTTGCAAGATTCAGTTATTTAAATTGTAAATATTGTAAATAATAGGAATAATTGATAGGTAAATAATTGTGTATTAAACCCGGGCAGCCAGAGTCATTATTATTATGTGCTTCAATTTCTGCAAAACTTGCTATTCAGTAATGTATTGAATATGGGAAGTTGGAACTGCCATTTTAAACGCTCAGAGACCGGGACAATGGCAAGTTTCGCCGGCAGACAGGCGCCTTAACTCACAAAGCAGAGGACGTGCGCGGACCGTTAGTTGGAGGGTCCAACGACCTCGCACCCCCGCCCTGGTGTCTTGAAGGTCGACCAGAATAGGCGCGAGCGGACAGCAAATACCAGCTACGATATGAAACACGTGATGATGGACACATATCAATGCACCAATCGTGAACGTTTATAGGGGTTCACAGTTGTTAATTCAAGGGTTTTGTTACATGTGCCGAGATGGGAAGCTACTTTTTCCGAGGAGAAGAGAAGACGCCATATTCTTCATCACTTGCTGCCGAGACGAGCTACAGTGTAGACGTGTCAGCCGACACGCTCTTAGCCGTCGATCAGTGGCTGTGTCTGATCATATTTTCTGGCTCTGGAGGGCTGGAAGCTGAGCGATACATCTGCCATAGGCTGGGAGATGTTATGCTAATGTGGACGTTTCCACAAACCCGGCATTCGTTGCTGCAGTGGCACTGAGCTTGTCACTACACCAAGAAGATGCGCTTATGGTAATGTACCGACGCATAGGGTCACAGTTCATTGGGTTTTAACGAGGCTTGCGAACCCTTAAGCGCTCCTGAGATAAGACTCTGCTCTCATCCTAAATTCACTGAGCTAACCAAACTTTCCATGTTTTAACTTCAAATTCCAAGCATCTTGCTGATTTTGTGTAAAATTCAAGACGATGCTTTTAACATTATATGGCGCCCCTGGGATACTCTTTTTGTGGTAAATGTTAACTTCAATTTGATGGCCTGTGTTGCCACGTTGATAATATGTTGACTTTGCTAATTATTGAAATATTTAATTTAGTTTTATGTTTGCTTTTCATCGGCGGATTGTAAACGTCGGGTATTGCTTGTTTTGTTGTCTTTGGAATATGTTTAACGTAACGTTAACTATTACCCGGCCTTGTATAAGCCAGAAGACCAAATAAATTGAGTATAATTTCTTGTGTAAAATATTCATGGTTCTAGTTCACCTTTTTAGCAACCATTCAATTAAAATCATATTCATAATAATTAAAGTATAAAGGAAGGAAAGGTAGGTGTTGGAGATAATAATAAACACCACAGCGTCCCCCCCTTTTTTATACAATATAATGTATAAAAAAAATGCAATACACCTCCCTTAGAGTAATCTTGCCGGCGCCCATGCGGAAAACCTTTAAATGTACACTTGATTTGCTGTAATAAACTTTATATTCGAAAGAATAATCTAATTTCAAAACGAACACGTGTTTTCACACACAAAAAAGATCTGACCTTTCACCTCATTGTGGCATATCTAGTGATAATAACTAGTGGCGATTATTTTTTAAAGTAGCCTACTCAAAACCCTGCATACAAGCTTGAAATGATAATGGGACATGTATTTAACAAATATAATAATCTCATCAAAGTATTTCGTTTCTAAATAGGAGGTTTACCACTGTCTTCCTTTACAGTTTTCATTTATTTTTGTAAATTCTTCGTCTCTTTGTGATACATTTGTTAAAATAAATGTTGACGTACCATCAATGCGGGTCTGCAGGCAAAGTGCTACTGACTCCCGCTTTGATTGTTTCATTTTAAAAGTATCAATATTCAAAACATTTAAATTAATAGCAAAGGTACAGGGAAAACATGCGATTAGATTCGCAATTGTTGTTGCGTAGCGGTTACAACAAACATTCAACATCAAAGCTAGTACCGCATTGCTCACATGGAACCTGCGGTAATAATGCAATAACTAACACCAAGCAAAAGGAATAAAGTAATTGTACGTTGTTGTTTCTTTATGGAATTTTGGAACTGCAAAATTATGTTTCTGGAAATTATCGCAGAACGCAAACAGTAACAGATATGATAATAGAACTGGAATGGGATTCATTGGAAGACAGGAGGGTGAAGAGAGTAATGTGAATGTACAAGGCGTATATTGATGATGAGACATGGAAAGATATTGGTGTTAGAATTGAAAGTAAGGCTTGGAAGGGAAAAGAAGAGCATGACCACAAGCTAGCACTCGATGTCAGCCACAAGGGTGTAGGAAGATTCTCATTTTTAGTAAAGGGCATTAGGAATTGGAATTAGTTACCAAGAGAAAATGTTAATAATTTAGCAAAAACGTTGTAAGAATTTAAAGTTAAAATTTGTAGAGGGCAAATGTAGGTGGATGCAGGAAAAAGAGGAAGATGAGTGTGTAGGGAAATTGCCACCGGAGCGTGGGCTCCATTGCAATTTAATTAAATATTATTATAACAAAACAAGTGCAGAGATGTATATCAAAAACTATTAGACAACTCTTTTATATTGTAAATTACACTATAAAATAAAATAGAAGGTATCAAATCTTAAATAAACACATTTCATAAATGTTTGAAATCAATAAACCTCAGTAATGAACGATCAATGAAAAAACAGTAACTATGTCAAATTATTCAAACAAATTTTCTGTTTACAATTATGCACAGTAAATTTTAATGTTAAACAAAATAAAAACTACAAAATTAGTCTTCACGTTGACAAAATTAGTTACCTGCGGGAGCTGGAACGTGTTCATATCTACACGACAAATGCGAGTAACGAAATGAATTTGTGAGTAACGATTCGGTATTTCCAGTCAGGCGACGAACCCGTTACATCGTTACTTTTACAGCTGTGATTAATAATCAATTAAAGTGAAACAGATATGAGGTTAAAAAAATTTCCGGAAATGACATAGGCTAGTTATATATGCAGCATACAGAGTGTCCAGGAATGAAAGGATAATCCTGCAACCGCAGATAGGGCACATCATTTCCTACTATATGGCAAAATTTTATTTTAGTAAAAGTCTCACCATTTTCGAGATTTTTTTAAATATTTTTTTTTTCGAAACACGTGACTTCAGTTTATTCCATGCCATTTATAAAATTAAGACTTTTTGAACCCTGTTTTTTTTTTTTTTAATTTACCCAAAGATATTTGGGTAATATAAAACAATGTTATTAAGAAAAAACATTAAGAAAAGCCTTTTTAAAAAAAATCTTAAATAGTATAAGTATTTTATACTACATCTCTTAACATAATTGTTTTATGATAGATCTATCTGCTAAAGAGACTATTGTTCATTTTAAACATGTAGTAAAAATGATTATGATGATTTTAAAAAGATTTTTAAGAATTTTAACGTTTTAAGGAAAAAAGAACATTGTTTGAGATGACTCAAACATCCTTGAGTAAACTTTAAAAAAACAGGGTTCAAAAATTTGTAGCAATGGCATGGAATAAACTGAACAAAGTCACATGTTTCGAAAGAGATATTAAAAAACCAGTATCTCGAAAAGGCGAGACTTTTACTAAAATAAAATTTTGTCGTATAGTAGGACATGATGTGACCTATCTGCGGTTGCAGGGTTATGTTTTCATTCCTGGACACCCTGAATATGACTGAAATATGAAGAATTAACTTAATTAAAATAATACCATTCAATAAAGTAATACAGACATTGTTTGAGGTTATTTAATATTTATAAGCAAGTATTTCATATCATAGACATGAGTAACAACAGATGTGATGGTTGTAAGATCTGAAATGTCTTATATTGATTTCTTCAATCATTAAATAATTTTGATAATTTTATCAGAGAGTACATTTATTCGTCAAGCAGATAAAACGCTTAAGGAATTTAAAATTAAAATTTCTAAATCGGTAAAGTAAATTGGGGAGGAATTTAACACTCAAATTATAAAAGAAAAGAAAAAAAGGAATATAAAAAATGGTAATTAGATGACTAGGGGAATTGCTACCGGACCGTTAGCTCCATCGCAATTAAAAGTAATAATAAGCTGCTTCTATAGCGCGGAGATTTAGTTTTATGCTGTTAACTATCAGAGAGAGGCAGCCTTCTCCCTCCCCTCCCCCCTCTCTCACTCTTTTCATATCGTCCCTTCCTACTGGTCTTCCGTTGAGTGTAAACGTTTTAAACACATCATTTCTTTTTACTTCCTCTTGAAACTGCCACAACTTCGGAAAACTTTTGGGCTGTTGATGATCCACAAGCAAACTTCAGTTTTCTTCACAAAGCTTTTCTCTAAGCAATATTTGAAGAGGTTGATTTATTTCTATGTATGTAAAGTGCGATATGAAATCTCTAATTGAATCATAAAATCAAACTATTACTGTCTGCATGATTCAAACACACCGCCAATACGAATAAAAGACTAATGTTGCAATCTGTTGTTAAGAAACTAAACTATTTCTGTATATTTGGGAGTAAGATAAAATATACGTATCTATACATAGGTGTTAACAACAACTACGTTATTCTTTTATGTATAGGTCTTGAGGTGATAGCAAAGGGAACTTATTAGTAAGTATAGTACATACTGCAATGTGCTACATCTCATTAAGAACCATACACTGTTTTGCGGTCTATGGATTTTATGATTTTTCTGTTCTGTAAGTGAACAGGATGAAAAGTATCCTGTAGTTTAGCAAATGACACAACCTTTCACTGTGTGTACTTTCGTTGTAATTCGTTCCTTATTTTTTGCTTAATCTGCGCACAGACAGGGAAAAAAATTGCAGATTTTAAGGTTCTGGGCTTGGTAACATCAGGAATTATGCTTCCAATTGGGATAAAAAGTATTCTCTATACTAAACGATAACATTAGTTATCGCTATGTGTAGTTTCGCTAAAATCCTTTCCTGCTATTGAACTGGATACTCGCCCAAACAGAACTTTTTTTCTTTCATAATTTATTATTTTGATCTTTTTACCGTCTAGAACTGTGTCACTAATATGGGTAAAAAGTATGCCATATGTTAATACATAATGTAAAGTATCACTATGTTCAGTTACGTTAAAATCCGTTCATTAGTTTTTGCGTGATACTTGGAGAGACACATACAAATTAAAAAACTTATGGTTTTAGCCTATATATCATCTGGAATTATATAGCTAATCTGGATACAAGTGTCCTTTATCCCAGTGATGTCAAAGATAAGGCCCGCGGGCCGCATCCGGCCCCCGGGCCCTATCAATACGGCCCCCGATCGCAATGTGACACAGAAAGATGAATAATGTTTTTTAGAGCCTTTAGACTTCACTCGATTCCTCTACGGAAGTTTTAAAATGCGCACACTACATTTATAAGTAATTTCAAGGGCAGCGCGTGTCTAGACAAGCGAGAGATATGGAGTAACTACACTCAACACAGTATTAAGTGAACACTGAGGTGTACTTAAGCACAGCTATTTATTATGCAAGAGGTTGCATACACAAAAACAGAACACGCGGTAGCGCGACACAGATAACAAAAACAAGTTCATACGTGGCACGTGGCTAGCAGCTGACTGGCTCCAAGTAGTACGGTTGTCTTCCACCTGGTCTAGTTGGCGCTCCCGACTGGTGGCGAAGATTTGTACTTTAGGCTGGGCAAGGCTCCGCCACAGAGAGATAGACAGTAACGCCATATCTTAGCAACAAGCGGAATCTTCCACGCGCTTCAAATCTAGACTAGAACTTTCCTTATGGATATAAAAGGAGTGCGTCGGCGCGACGTGAGTCAGTTGAGTCGATTGTGAAGGTATTGTGCATTGTTTGTGTTGTGCGCGTGCGATATCCATAATTGTTGTGTCGAGTTCCATAATTGTTACGGTTTTGGCATAATGTCACAAAAACGTAAAGTTGATAGTGAGTGCAGACTTTTTCAGTCTACATGGGAAATTGCATATTTTTTCATAGAATGGAAAGGCAAATCACTGTGTTTGATTTGTAATCAAACAGTTGCTGTTTGTAAGGAGTTTAACTTGAAGAGACACTATGATACGAATCATAAATCGAAATTCGATTGTTACACTGAAATAATAAGAATTGAAACATTGCCATCTTTAAAAAATAAACATCAAGGTCAGCAAGCGATGTTTACTAAAGCTAATACTGAGAGCGAAAATGCCTGAAATCAAGTTTTACTGTTGCATTAGAAATCGTGAAGAGATCAAATCCTTTCAATGATGGTGATTTTATTAAAGACTGTATGTTGAAAGTTGCCGAAGTTTCATTTCCATCTGAAAAGTCAATAATTCAAAATATTTCGCTGTCAAGAAAAACTGTTGCTTCAAGAATAAATGATTTTTCTCAAAATTTGGTTCTTCAATTGAAGGAGAAAATTAAGGAATTTACAAACTTTTCACTGGCTGTTGACGAGTGCATTGATACTGTTGATACAGCTCAACTTGTTGATTTTATACGAGTTATACAATCGTTTTGAAGACTTCCACAAAATGAATGAAATGGAATTCCCAATTTTTACAAATCCATTCAATTTTGAAGCTTCACAGGCACCAGTTCATTTGCAAATGGATTTGATAGATGTTCAATCGGGCAGTATTTTGAAAGAAAAAATTTAAAGAGGTTAACGCTCTTACATTTTATACACAATATTTCAAGAGTTTGGATAACTACCCGGAATTAAAAAAGCATGCAGCACACATTCTGAGCATGTTTGGTAGCACCTATTTATGTGAGCAGATGTTTTCCGTCATGAAAATAAATAAGAACAAACATCGCACAAGACTTACGAATGAACATCTCCAATCAATTCTTAAAATAATTACAACAAATATGATACCTGACATCAATGAGCTTGTCAAAAACAAGAGAATTCAGGTATCTGGATCCTCGAGCTCAAAATATTACCCTCTTTTATAACTTTGATATGATTTTTAACAACCGTATATTATATACTATACAATTAAATAAATAAAATGTTATAATAATTCAGTACATTTTTTTAATTTGAATCTGACCCGGCTACACATTCTAAATTTAATATACGGCCCTCTGCAAAATTGAGTTTGACACCTATGCTTTATCCTAACCCTTGAGATAAGCTATCAAGATGTGCACTTTCGTTCCATTAGTTTTTGTGTGGTGCGTGGAAGGACAGTCAGATACGCAAAAATTCAAAATTTTACGTTTTTCCTCCTACATCATTAGCAATGTACTTATCAATTACTCTTTTTTAAACGAATTTCGTGTACAAACACAACTGTTCGAAAGTTTTATTATGTAGAAAGGATACGATTTACTTGAAAGATCAAGGGAATAATTTAGAGAACAGTGGAAAATTGTAATGGGCACATTAATGTTAACTAAATTAACAGATGTAAGTACATACTGCACATTGTGAAGTACGTACACTTACATGGCTCACGTGCCTTTTCGCAGCTGTTCGCTATGTCAAAGTTGCCATACTGAATTTTTAAAACAAGTAATGTTTCTACCCTCTTTTAGGGGTCTTCTTCCGAGAATAATGGTAAAGAAAAAATGGTCTCCCCATTAACCGCTGATGAGGTTGCCAGAATCAGAACTTACACTTATTGTTCAACAGCTGTTGCCTTCAAATTCGTTCGTGCGATCTGTTAATTTTCAGAGCACTCTCTTAAAATGAAAATATTAAGAGATACATCATCCTGCGACCCACTGGCTCACAGAACACTAATCCTCTTTGTATGAAGTGTCTCCACAGCAAACAGTGACGTGATTCCTCCGTATATTACGTGGTCGCTAGTGCCCTGAAATCACTATGAACATTTTGACTGCGAGTAGTAGCTTACCTTTAAATGGATAGCAAGATGTGGACAATTTTAAACGAATTACAAAACTTTTCGACGTCACATCAAAATAAATAATAATTCCAAGTTTTTACCCTGTTTTAACTGTTGAATCACAGGCTGTATATTAAAGGAAAATAAAATGTGACCTGTAGTTTTTGCATTAATCACGTTCATTCCAATTCGCAGACAGAAAGACATACACATAGATCAACAACCAGACAGATACTCGTAGATAGACAAATATATTGAAAATCTTGACTCCTTCTCTGTAGTAACCACAAATTAAAAAAAAATCCTACAAGTACAGTCTAATCCCGGTTACAGATGTATTGTATGAAAATATGTCTACATGGTTACTGCTGAAAAGCCATTATAAAATGATTGCATTTCAGCGTGTTAAGCAAGTCATTGCTTTAATCCCACAAATACCAGACCTAAGAAAGCTGTTGAATCTACATTGACTAACACGAATAGAAACGATTACCGCGTTAGATACTCACAAGAAGACTTGCATCCCATGGACACGTTAAAGTGATGGATACTTATGTAACAATGAAATTTGAAAAAGTGACACTGGTGGTGTAAATATAAGTACAGGATGGTTTTAAGATAAGCGGGATCTTTAAGACTTTAGTTGTGGTGTTATTCATACATTTGACTTTTAAAAGAGTTTAGTTGGTTATGGAAACTTTTATGTTTTAATCGAGAGGGAGAAGATTGAATTAGTTCTCAAATATTTTAATGAAGGCGCCTGGTAAGAAGGGTAGGTCAAGGAATTTGACAATTATCGAGTTAAATGAGAAAAAACTTTTCTCATATTCAAATCATGATGAAAAAGGACAAAAAGGACTTCATAGCTTTGAAAGCATATAGAAATTAATTCAGATGATTTATAGAATAACTTATCTTAAAGTATAACTTATCTTGTAGCAAAACTTCAGGCATTACTCAAGTACTGCCGCAGTGTTATACCGGATAAAATTACTTTCGCTGAATGTGATTGCTGTGTGTTTTTGTTAATGACTCTGAAATCACGAAATTTTCGCAGCGCGTGTGCTGAGTACTTTTCTAATACATTCAGTGTGGAGTCACCGGCGTAGGCAGAGTGATGCAGTGTCGCTTCTTCCTTCTAGTTGTCTAGCGAAAAATATATAAAATAAAAATTCCCATTTTAGTACTGAAAAATAATTTTGTCAAAATATAGCCAGAAACCCTCGCAAATTAGTGGTTGAATAAGTTAAATGAGTGATTAATTTTTTTATCAAGTGAAACCAATTTCCGCAGTATTTTTCATTGTTTTTTCCCCCACCCTGAGGCTAATCCTGGCTACGCCTTTGCTCGGAATCAAAGCATTTAAGCGTGGTTGTTTTGGTTTGCGTAAGAAATTATCAGGTCAGCCTTGAGATGCTAATGCCCTTGTACAGATTTGTGAAAAATCTGTCGGCACTAAAAAAAGAAAAAAAGGAAGAAATTGAAATGAGGTATGTCTTGTGCGATTGATATTCAATGTCGATGCCTGTGTTACGCAATATTTTTTACTTGGAACTGGACGGATTGATATAATGAAAGAAATCGGTGATGCAGGTGAGCAGCCTCGTGGATAATTCTGTATGAAAATGTTTATTCAGATACAGGAAGACGAGACACCATACTCTTTAACTATGAATGAATATGTTATGTCAGAGGCAAGGGTGACACCCAAAACTGTAGAATTTTGTGTGGCGAAGTTCCACATCAAAACCTGCATACGTTCGAAACCGCCACAATTAGATGAAGATGAACAAGAAGTAGTGTTCTACTATTAATAAAACGGTGCGCAGCCTTACTGTCTCTCAGCAGTTCACGATTTACATGCTATACTTTTTCCAGGTACAACGGATTAGCCATGAAGGGCCAATTGTACGGCTATCGCGCTTCCCGGAATTGACATCTGTGGATTCTTCTGATGGTTCTCCATGAAGGATTTAGTTTATGTTTCACCAACACCCGAAAATATTGCAGAAATCAGAACTCTGCCACATTTTCAATTGTAACTGTCTTTTCGCCATATGCTCTGTATATTCTGATGGTTCTAGTTGCCTCGACTAGGAGTAGCGGAAAACCACGTGAAATCAATTGCTGTCAACAATTTTTTTCTTTGCAAGGTATATGAAAACAATATATGGGTTGTAACACTGTCATATATTTTCCTTATCTATAGTAACAAAAATCTAAGCTCGGTCGTTGTGTATCCATGTCCGTCACGCTGTGAAGTCACGCTCTCTACCTTTGTTGCCAGCTGCCAGAGATGTTACTCGAGGTTATGAGCGTCGTTGCATAACTATTCTATTTAGTTCAGCACCCACGAAGAAATTAATTTCCAGAACACTGAAAGAAAAATATGTATTAATTCGATATATTAATTATTAGTTACCATTTTGTTTATTTATATTTGTTCCATGTAGATGTTTTATTATACTCTCTGTCCAGAGATATTGCTATTACATTAAGCTAAAAAATATCTATGTATTATATCATTTTTACAGTTACGAACCTTATTTAATAACAATTTCATTTAGTTAGCGAAAAAATGAATTGGCAAAATAGTACGTCCAACCTGTCATATTTGACGGGCTTCCAAGATTTTATATTCGATGTAGATGTTTCCGCTATATTCTAAATCAGTTTATAAACGAAGAAATGAATTGCCAAAAAAGTATGTATTTCGTTTGAATTAAAATAATAATAATTAGTTACTTTTTATTACTGATGTCACTATATCAGTCGCATGTAAATAGTTCCAATGGGTCAAATTTAAATCGCAATACGGAGAATGTATTCATACGCGGATAATAGTAGATATGATTTTCGAATGGCAATATTAGCGCAGGTTGTGGTTAGGTTGAAATACAGACAGGACGCAGAATGACAACTGACATAGTTTTTTAAAGCATAATTCATGATGAATTTAGGCTTATAAATAATTTAATCTGCTTTCATAAAACGCCATGTTAATGAATTTATTGCATCATGCGGATGGAAGTAGTTCCAATACAGCGAAGACCAGAAATAAAACTAATATTACGTGGTAAAGCATAAAATATTAGGATTCCTAATTTATTTTGTAATAACATTAGTTCCATAATTTTGTCGTCATTAATCAAGTAGAAGTTCCAACCATTTCTCAATGTAAACTACCACTGAAATATATACAGTACAAAATGAATGTTTATAATTATTATATATGATAATCATTCCACATAGTTAAGCAACTCCAAAGAAATGAATTCGCAGAGTAATGCATCCATCCCGTCATTTTTCACGAACTTAGAGGCTTGTCTATTTATGAAATAATTTCTTTTGCCTTTCGCATTTCTGTAGTGTGAATTGTGTTGTGTCATTAGAGGTAGTTTGGAAGCGCAATTATCTATTTAGTTAGTAAAATTACGAAATATTTCTTTAGAGTGATTATGTTATGTCATTGTAGGTAGTTTTGAAGCACAAATATTTGTTTAGTTAGTAAACTTTGATATCAGTTGTAAACGTATTTTATAACACTAACAAGGCAGGTCGTTGAAAGATTCATGGCTTTTACAAAGCTTGATTTACAGTTTTATGGCTTGCACTCTCTTACAGCTAAATACGAGTACTGTATCTATTTTATGTGAACCATTTTTACTAATTTATTTTTTGATGTAATATCTTTAATTCAATTAGAATTATTTTTTCAATATTCTACCTGCGGACCGATTGAGAAACATTATTATGCTATAAAATTCGGTGCCTCTGGATTGATAGCATGTAATCAGAGGCTGTAATTTCTTGGAAATTAAACTTACTACCATTCTGATCAAATTCAACGGATGTTCAGTAAAAAAGAGATGTTATATGACGAAAAAGTCACTAAAATCTGGCTCACCAAAGATATGAAGTTTTCATCTAATGGCTTAGCAAGGATTTTTTTTTTAATTTTTTAGAAATAAATCAATATTTTTCACGAATAATGTCACTCGGTAACCCTACCAAGACTTTTTGTACTTAAAAATACTTCAACAGAAGCATAATAGCGGTTCTAAAGTATTATCTGTTGCAGGATAGAAAACGTTACCGATGCAGGAGTGTCCTTGTCACATAGCACCTTACTCATCTAATTTAATAGATTTGTTATATCTGTAGGTATTTTGTAATAATTTCTGAAATATCTGAGTGTATATCGTAGGAGAAGTTGAATAGACTGGATAGCTCATATACAACAAAACAGTTGAATATTTGCTGTGTGAACGAAGGCTTCCCCGGCATGTCGCTGCAATATAATCTTGGCGGGTGTACTCAACCCGGCAGCGTACCCGGGAAGATTATCTTGAATAATTGTTGTTTTCTATGCTTGGGCATTTTGTGATTGTATCCAGCTAATATGTTCATTATTCTAATAAATGACTGTTATGATGGTTTTTTTTGCAGATGATATAATGATATACAATAGGATCAAACAGCTGAAGACTGTGAACAACTGCAGGGTGATCTGGATAGAATATCTAACTGGGTACGACAGCATTGATTGAAGATAAACTTTCTAGAAGAGTCAGCTTATTAGGTACACAGATAAAATCTAAAAGTTAATTATGATTATAGGGTGAGGTCAGAATTGTTGTTGAAGGCCTGAAGTGTAAATATCTTGGCATGACATTTGATATCAAACTCAACTGGGCAGAGCACATTTGACAGGTGATAGGTAAAGGTTACAAAATCCTTCATTTACTGGAGAGGGTGATGAGAGGATATATTAGATAAGTTAAGGAATTGGGTTACAAGACTTCGGTCAGACCATTGGTTAAATATGGTGGTGTAGTTTGTGGCCCACATTTTGGTTATCAAATACAGAAGTTGGAGGGTGTGCAAACAAGAGCAGTTATATGTTGTTTGTGCAATTATCGCAGGACCCAGTCAGTAACTTACATGATAAAGGTTCCGAATTGGGAGTCACTTGAGGAAAGGAGGAGGGTGAAGAGAGGGCTAGAATTGTGCAAGGAATTTACATGTGATCGGGCTTGAAGGGATACTGGTCATAGAATTGGGAATACTGCATGGAAGGGGAAAGGCGACCATGACCACAGTTGGCGCTCAATTTCATGCATAAGCGAGTGTCAGGAATTGCAAAAACTACCTAGTGAAGTGATGAATAATTTACCAAAAACCGTTAAGGAATTTAAAATTAAAATTTGTAGATCGGAGAAGTAAATGGAGGAGGAATTTAACAATCCAATTATAAAAGAAAATTAAAAAAAATATATTTATAAAAATAGGTAATTAGATGACTGGGGGAATTCCCACTGGAACTTAAGCTCCATCGAAATTAAAATAAATAAATAAATATTAATAAAGTCTGCAATTCTATGTATCAAGAGAATTCCCCTGCATTCTATCAACCATTAAACAATTCTATCGATTCCAATAACCTTCTTATTTCTACATTAGTGTAGGGCTGTAGGGGATCACTTGACTCATCACAGTGAGTTGTGGGCCCTTGTTACAACAGGTTTATACCATTTATTTTAAAAAATTGCATTCAGTAACATCCTGTTACGCCTTTCTAGTTTCTTCATAACATTTATTTGAGCTTTTAATATTTATTTTTTATTCGTGTGATTTATGTATGTTGTTTTCAATTTGCTACCCAATACAAATTCAATTTTGCGTGTGGTTCATTAAAACTTCATTCTTCTGATTCAGTTAGTGTATTTTCTGTTTTAAAGTTTCCTTTGATTTTTAGTTGTTTCTTCTGGTAATTTTTTGAGCTTTCGATAGAAATTCCATGTTCCATCTTTCTTCCTCCTTCTGGTCCATATATTTAATTAATCGTCAGATTCCCTTAACCTGATTTTATCTAACTTTGATTATTGTTTCAATACACATTGATACAATTACATCTTTTTTATTACATGGTTTTGTATAAATAATGGTATTAATATTTCGATTCTTTCCGTTTTAGCATGATATAATGTTGCTGATTACAACTGCCTTCTATTAGTGTCAGATATGATTTTAACTTGCATATATATTTTTTTAAAAATTATTTTACAGCTTGTATTAACTACTCTATCGCTTCATCTATAATTTTAAAATATTTCTATATTTTCTTTATTCTTTTCCTAGTTCGTTATACTTTATTCACATTGGCATTTGGTAAGGTCACCAACATTTTATTCATCGCGATCGTTGTTTTTCTGGGCTGTCGCGTACAAACTCTACGCCAATGACCACCGTAATGACCTATCTTACTAGGGTCACCAGCCTCTTTATAGGATAGTCAGGTCGTGGAACGTCCCAGTTTTAAATTGCCTTCCACACCTCTCGACTACTACACTCGAAGCGAAGAGTCCAGGGCGTCTTGAAGCTTCATGGAAACAGAATTCGGGTTTGGTGGAATTGGTGCTAAACAAAACACATTTCTGAGGGTTTGGGTTCCAACCTTTCTCGTCATAAGTTAGGACCATCGAGGGTGTGCTACAATTGATCTATGTTAGTGTGATAAATAAATAGATACGTCATTGAAAAGTTATATTTGATTATGCTCATAATTTGTTGAAATGAGGGAGATGTTTTGTAACATCGCCCGCCATCTATAGTCGTGGCTTAGAGCTTTTAAGACCGATCTTTTCAAACATTTCCACCTATATGAGCTGTTCTGCATAACTCTATTTGTCCCAGAACACATAGAATTGTCCATAACGTAACACGTAATTCCAGCCCATAATCGGACAATCCCATATTGAGACACACGGTAGAGGGAATAACCAAAGGGAACGTAACTAATTGTTGATAAACAAACAAAGCGATCAAACAGCTCATCCAGCATAATACTTACACTGGTGGCAGCATAAGATGTGCCGAGTGTCTCATGATTAATATGTTGTAAGATTTATTTTAGGTTACTATCCATCCTTATTTTCATACGATAACAGACTACCAGTCTCCAGGTTTAGTGGTGAGTTTACTTTCTGTAACCTTTACGAATACAAAGTAAGCATATAAGATTCTGCTTCAACCCCCACATTTATTCGGCCTTATAACGTGCAACCAAGTCGGATATTTAAATACAATTCTACTGAAAATGTCGCATTAAAGATTTGTCCTGTCTATACGCCAATCGGACATTCAACTTTTAACTAACTAACTATCTTGGAGATAACGATTCAAACATATGTGTGATAAACATAGCGGAGACAATTTAAAATAACAGTGGTTATTTGGCAAGACGGACGAAAAACCAATATAACAAGTTCTGCGAGCCCGCGCGTGCTTACTGGGGAGGCGGCGGGTCAGGGAGATCCCTGGCGCCGCCCCACGCTGCCCTCGACGCCCGCGCCGCCCCCGCGGTGCTTCCCGAGGCCCACTCTGCAGGCGCAGCACAGCGTAGAGCGGAAGGCGCGCCGCAGCTCGCGGGACGAACACGCGTAGATGAAAGGGTTGATGCAGCTGTTGAAGTAGCCCAGCCAGAAGGCGAACGTGAAGGGCGCCCCCGACAGGTCGCACGACGAGCACGCCGCGTCTGAAACACAGGCAAACATTCGCAGTCCCATGACCCGAGACTCATCACTTGCAAACATTCCGTTGTATGGTGCGCACTCTGACCTCGCCACAGCGTTATGTTGATGAACATTAGCTTTACCCTACATCAACAATTATATAAGGACAGCGTGCATTCGGCTCAGAATCTCAGACTCTGCAATGAGATTGTAAGTTCTTTTGAAAAGGTAAAATACCATTATTCCTGATAAACAGGAGGAAAGTACAGAAACTTAAAAACGCAGCTAAAAACGATTTTGTTTTTACACTGTATTTCATATTTGCTTATTTTACTTTGTCCTTATTTTCTCAATTTGCCATATATTCGAACATGAAATAGTCTGATTTCTATAAATAACACCGAAATTTTCTTATCGTCATTGTTCTGTTAGTCGCAATAATAGTAACCTAGCAATAGATAAATGGCACAGAGACAAAAAAAACCTCAGTTCTGTGAGTATGACTTATAGATGAGACACCATAATCAACGGAGGTCGTAACACCCCGCAACCAATTAGACGACGGAGCAGGGTGGCGAAACATTCTCAAATGTTTCGCCAGAATGGGTCTGTTCGTTGAAAAAGTCTCCCGAGTGGCCAATACATCAACGTGAGTCCACTATCATGCTCCTAAAACCACTGTAGCCCGATTCTGGCTTTACAATAAGGAAAGTTATCCTGCTGGAAGATGCCATCGCCATCGTGGATGATTTGAAACATGAAGGGATTCATCACTACCATAGGGCTCATGGAAGCTTAAGTGAGTGTCCCCACACTGTAATACTGCTTCCACCGGCTTGCGTCCGTGGCGCTATGCGTGCTTCGAGCAGCCGTTCTCCTGCAAGACTGCGTATAAACATACGAGCATCGACCTGTGACACGTTTCCATTGATCCATGTTCCAATCTCGACGATATCTTTCCTACTAGACGCGAAAGTGACGATTTAGATGTATCAACCTAAGAACACGCCGTCTGCTGTGGAGCTCCATGTTCAATAACGTTCGATGAACGGTTTGCTTTGCCACATCAATGTAAAAAAAAAAAACAAAAAAAAAAAACGAAGTTTTACTTATATTGATGAGCTTTAGATTCAGAAAAGAAGTTTAATTCTGATTTACGTAATAGCGGTACAGAAACAGCTAGCAAGACATCTAATTCGTTTATTAGGAGACATTGGTAAATAATAATCCAACCATAACATTTACTTATCCTGCAAGTGTTCACACTGATTTCGTATCTTCACCGATTTACTCGAAAATACGAGGCTTAGCTGTGGGTTATTCCAGCCGAGGACTTCTAGGATTTATAAGAACGATTAACAATAGCATCGCCCATAGCTTCCTACTGATGAATCGCCCTTTACTTCCACGGTGTTTTTTATTGAAATCTTGTTAATACGAGGCCAGCGTACTAGCCCCTTCGCTGCCAGAGCGGGCTACTATGCTACTTGCAGAAGAACACATTTCTAGGGCTACTTACAGTCTAAGATCCCGAATAATGTCGACCTTCCCTCATCGAGTTTCATAGTAAAACATAACGTATAAATAAACAAAACGTGATAAGGTTGCCACAATCTATCCGTGCACAGCTATTTTTGATTAAAAATTATTTAACAATTTTTTTTTTCGATAGTAACTGTAATACAGTTTCTTAAAAAAATTCAGCACCAATCGAGAGTAAAAGGTGTAAATGAAACGACAAAGTAAGGTTGCCTACTTTTTCCTGTCAGTAATGAAAGGTTGCCAGGTGTAAACACGTATTCGGGTATGAGTAATTTACCATCATCATCTTTCTTTGCATAATATATGTAAAAATGTAGATAATTTTATTGCAAACACGATAGTACAAGGTTGTCTTACCTAAAGTAGGCAAATCGTACGGTTGTTGGGATTTGAAATGTTAACAATCGAGTAAACGAGCGTGATGCTAAAGAGTGTGCATGCTCATTACTCCGTGTAATAGACAAAGACACAGTATGACAGCTGCAAGTGAGCATCCATTTTGGAGTAACTACTTTTTTTTATCATAAATGTTCATGCTTGTGAGAAAAGCCACACTGTTTTTAATTTTCACTTGTTTATTTTGCTCTCCCTAGATCAAACATTGTGAACGACAAAATCGCTAAGGATTTGATATTCCATATAAAATTAAAGGACCTCTACAACTTAGACCTATAGATTTTTTTGGGAAGTCTTAAAAATTATCGTTATTTGGAGAATGATCCTTCGGAATCAATAACACAAATGAAATAAAATCTTTATAATCCTTGGAAGTCAATGCTAATCTAACCAAATAAAGAAAAATCATATCGTCGTAAAAATGGAAGAAATTGAGTAAGAAAGTCAATATGAAGAAGTGGATACGCGAATTATATTTCCTGTTAGCAAGGTACTACTATCTTCAAAAATTTCAGTAAAAGCCTCTGATACTGATGTTTTAATCAGTTTGCTGGCCAATATGCATATACTTTCTGTATCTGAAATTTGGTTTGTATGTTCAGAAACTAAGCCAAAAAATAAAGACCTGAACTGCATCAATTGAACAGATAGCTTCAAAGTTGGGGGTCCTAACGCATTTAGAGGATGTGACTATAACGCTGCTTATAACAATAAAGGAAAAGTCAACCTTTTAATTTTTTTTCAAAACATGAGACCCAAAATAAAAAACTTTTGCGACATTAATTGATGATGTCGACATTTTCACTGACGAAAAATTGAAGTAGTTTAAGCGTTTACTGTTCTTTTATTTGATATAAGGCAATGTACAAGTATTAATGAAGTGAGTTTTTGTATGTACCAAACGAATTATTCGGCCAAGAAAAATGTATGAAAATAATTAAGAGCTTCAATTCTATTATGATTCTACCATTCTGGAACCAAACCTTCACGGGTTCTCCACCAGATTGTGTTGAAGAAAGATGAACTTTCGGTGGCGAGCTCTACCACCATCTTCAGGTCTGAAGATTGTGGCAGTGCTCGCCACCGAAAGCGCGTCTTTCTTTACTAATATCTGGCGGAGATCTTATGAAGATTGTGATAATTATATTTCATCGAAACGCCGAGAAAGAAAACATCATATATGTTAATTCTATGTTACTTACTGCTACCGATTCTTGATGTGCAAAACTAAGGCCTGAATCTTGCAGATGGTACATGGATGGTTATTTAAAGCCGATAGAGTTCCTCGGGTACCCAACACCCTTACATGTTGATGATTAGTAACAAATAGAACTAAAAATCACTCAGAATTTAATGTCATTATTAAATATTCTGATGAATCTGATTCTGAATAATAATTAGTATATCAACTCTTTGTATTTTAAATGGTACAATAAATTATATTCTATTACCACAAACAACTGTTGTTCTGAATCCTTTTACTAAAACTTTAAATCGCTATAACCCTAAGATTTGCCTTCTCTTGGTAAGACGACCCTAAACCATTGTGTTTCCAATAAAATTATCAGTTTTTTATGTAAATTATGTAAAGAAACTTAATGAGGGTAAATTACTCATACCCGCTTACCTGTTTACACCTGGCAACCTTTTCATTATTGCCTGGAAAAAGTTAGACAACTTTACTTTGTCGTTTCATTTACATCTTTTACTATCTATCAGTGCTCAATTTTTTAAGAAACAGTATGACAGTTGTCATCGAAAAAATTTGTGTTTAATAATTTTTAATCAAAAATAGCTGTGCAGGAATACGGTGTGAAAACTCTATCAAGTTTTGTTTATTAATACATTGTATTGCATAAAATTTAAATTTTACTAGGAAACTCGATGAGTGAAGGTCAATGTTATTCGGGATCTTGTACTATTGCTGGGAGTATGACTGTTCCCAGCGAGGATAAATCTCGTGTGTTTATATGATGTTCTCTGTTTGGGTTATATAGTTTTGATAGCAAACAAAACTAGAAGAGATTTTTTTAAAGAATTCTCGGCTTTTTCACTAGGCGTTAACAGAAACGGAGCATATTTTTTAAGTCGTTCGGTTTAGGACTGTAAATAGTCTGTATTGACACGATCATTTTCTGGTCTTATCAAATTGAATTGGAGTGTAAATATTCCTTGCTTGATAATGTTAAGTAGTCGGGAGCTACTGTGGCCATTCATAGAAGCACTTCTCTCATATGTACTTAGTAGAAGTGATGGGATTGGTTCATGAAGAATGAAAGTAACTGTCTAGAAGATTGATTACCCGTTTCAGATATGGTCATTTTTTGTCGCCAACAATGGAAGTTGAAAGAAAATAGTGTATCGGATCAGGCGACATGTTCGTAGAAAAAACTTATAAGTCCTGTAGATACAAAAAATTATTTGTGGTGAGATAGCGTAAGATTGTTTAATTTGGTAAAATAATTGAACACTGCTCGACTGTGAGGTAATTAAATATTAGGCGATTTAACAATCTTCTTAAGGCATCTGCAGTTTTACTGAAACAAACGTTTGAATTGTAAGTGATAGTGTTAATGAAACCTTGGATCAAACTAAAATAATAGTCAAATGTGTAAATCTGCTGCAATGTTTTATTCCATGTACACATTTCCATTATTATTCAGCAATCTTAACTTACTATAAACCAGGAAAAAAAGTTCTTTATTGCTCAAATATGAGAACCGCTACAGCAGGCATATATAATATTACGAGTGCTACGTTTAATTACCTTTTTGTGGCTTTACGCCTTGTCAACGTCGGGAAAGGACTGGAAGCAAGGAACGTGAAGAGATTCTACCATGGACTTTTGAAGGAACCATCTTGTCTTTCACCTAAAGTGATTTTTTGAAACCATGGAAAATCGAAATCTGGATCGCCGGACGGAAATTCGAACCAGAGTTCTCCCGAATACGAGGTCAGAACGTTCCGCTCAACCATCACGACAGGTCATTAGTTATCGAGTGATCGAAGATATTGATAGCATCAGCTAAATTTTTTGCAGTTTATGCAGAAATACGACAATGCAATGGTTTTTCATTAAAGATGTCACTTTTAGCTAGTCGACTGAGCTAAGCGGCCAATAATAATTCGTCACATACGGTGAACTTGAGTGCCTGCCTGCATCTTGCGGCGCAACTTGAAAGAATGCACCTGCGTGCAGCTTTCAACGCTGGTCGGGATTATAAAACTTTTGGCTAGTGAAAGCTCGACCCAACATTTAGGAGGCACATTAATGGCACGAACAATAAACAGCTAAATGCTGGAAAGAAGATTCGGCTCATAGATGGAAATAATCAATTGAATTACTGGATACCGCTAAAAGTCGCCCGGAGTATGCGAGAAAGTCTACAATCTTTTTGTTAGTATCTGCTGTTTTCGACCAGAGTTAGATAGGGTCAGGTCAATTGCATCTCTTGCCGACAATAGTATTACTATTTGTGATTATTTCCTTTATGTTGACCTACCAGAGTTCGAGATTTTAGCATCCGAATATGGCATTGGCTGCACTATGTGGACGCCTCATTAGTCTGGCGTAACATAGGTTTGCTGGAGCTGGCGAGACTCTCTCTTGAGTCCACGAACGTTTAACTACGCTTATCACCCAGTCTGTATGGCATAAGACTTGAGTAATACACCGTGACGCTGCCAGCTGATCTGCGATGAACAGTTGTGTCCTGCTTCCAACCAAGACGGACACCGGATAGCCCTATGGAGAGCTATTCATCAGAGCAGGCGTTGCTTGACCTCGACTGCGTACAGTGGCTTAAATACGAGGGTGGTCTGAAAAGTTTCCAACCTCAACGTGAAGATGGTAGCACTCGTAAATAAAAGCTAGTGAATTTCGTTGTTTATCTGTTGACAGTTACTCACCAAAGTTTCAGCCATTTTGGACGCGCAGTTGTTATGTAACAGTCGTTTGAGTGAGTTGATGTGAGTGTTTTTGTGAAAATGTACAAAATCGAGTATCGAGCTGTCATTAAATATTTGTTTTTAAAAGGCAATACGCCTACGCAAATCAAAGATGAGTTGGATTCTGTGTATGGGAACTCTGCACCATCACTTACCACAGTGAAATCTTGAGCAGCTGAATTTAAGCGTGGCCGTAAGAGCTTGGGAGACGATGAACGTTGGGGATGTCAAAAAACTGCAACTACTGACGAAAACATCGCCAAAGTTCACCAATTGGTGCTGGACGATCGCCGAATTAAAATGAGAGAGATAGCAGAGGTTATGAACATTTCAAAAGAACGTGTTTGTTACGTATTAAATCAACATTTAGGTATGAGAAAGCTGTCCGCGCTTCATGATCAGAAACTTCTGCAACAATTTCGATCCAGTTACGAAAGCTGAGAATACTCCATTTGCTCTATTTGTGTATTGTGTGTAAACTTTGATGAACAGAAAAACACCTTTTGAGATCAAATAAATAATTTAAATTCATCATTAATTAATCAGTCATTTGGGAATCCCATGCTTACTGATTCTATGGAGTCAATAAATATTTCATGTGACTTGTTTGAAAATTATGAATAGTAATAACTTTAAATTTTATTTCCTTTCGTTATTGACGTATGGTAAAGATACTGTTACGCTGCCACAAGTTAATATTTCAGGCTACCATAAATTTTTCAGTTGCTGATGATAAATTTCTAGTTACTGCTGAAATATGCTTGCGGCAATATATAAATATTCAGTGTTTCAGCACTGCAAAATCTGGACATATCATGGAATCGTATTGAATCGTTTTTTTTTTTTTTTTTTTTTTTTTTAATGTTCCACGAAAATGAACTCTTCCCTTTACATTTAGTAGCTGAGGCCAGTTATAATGTCTTCGTTTCATCCATTTTGTGATTTTGATCTTTTCATAGAACGCTAGACAGATAGATAGATAGGTATGTTCGCTTTGATCCCATGTGAGGACAGTCTCGGGGATGTGAAATTGTACATACACTTATTAATAATACCAATTATATTACCAGCAATTAATAACAAGTTAGCTACTTAACAACGTAATAGTATAATCAATATCCATTGTAATATGCAAATACAATCCCATTTGATTACTACATGTGTGGAACAGTGTATACATGGCATCTAATGAACAGTTATTTTCTTCCAGACCAATTACCATAATAAATTTCCACTGTAATCTGCAACTACATATTATATCATGTTATTTACTATATGTGTGGAACAGTACACACACTTATTAACAATATAAATAATATTACCAACAACTGATAACCAGTCAATTACTTAAAAACCTGTTAGTATGATAATTTTCCACTGCATTTTGTGAATGCATACTATCCCATGTTAGTAACTATATATGAATGAACTTTGTAAACAGTTTAATTACTTTATTTGTCAAGAGTTCCAATAGAAAGGAAAAACATGTATCATTTTAGTAATTGTAGACAATTTTGTCACCTTCCCCTTCCATATACCATATATAGTATTTTCTTAGACATTCTTAGTTACCAAATTCCAAGAAGAAAATACTTTCACTAGTAAAATGGGTTCTAAAGTGAAACTCTTTCAGTTTGGTCTTAATGTAGTTAGGTTTTCGTATATAAAATTTATTTTCTTTTGGTAAAACATTGAACAAGGAAGCTCCAGTAAATCTTATCCCTTTCCGTACAACTGACAGTGATTTGTAATCCTTGTGAATATTATATTTATTCCTAGTATTATGGCTATGTATGTCAGCATTAAGATTGAAGTGTTCAGGGTTTTTCACTACAAATGATACTAGGGATTATACATCATACACCTAGATTTCTAAATAGAGTTCTGCACGACGTTCGTGGGCTTGCTCCACAAATAGTTCTTACAGCACGCTTTTGTGAATTGAATACACTCTGTGCGTGTGAAGAGTTTCCCCAGAATGAGATGCCATAAGTGAGCAGGGAGTGAAAATATGCAAAATATACTAAATTTCTTGTTTCTATATTAGTTATTCTAGATATTACCCTCAGTGAAAATGTTGCAGAATTAAGTTTTTTAAGAAGTTGTTGAATGTGTTGCTTCCTGTTCAAACTGTTATCTATAATACATCCAGGAATCTTGTGAACCTGCTTTCAATGATTGCTTTTCCTTCCGATATCACATTACAACTGTCCTTTGTTTTATTTTTTGTAACAAGTTGAAGTAACTGTGCCTTTTTGGATGCCCCTAAACCGATTTACTGAATTTAAATACATTGCAGCCATCATTAAGTTCAACAACCAGGTATCACAGTACATCAGAGTGGGACCTGAACAACCATTACACACCGGTTATGAAATGTTTGAATTATATACTGTCGGGATTTAAGGGCATGATGAATTCTGAAATATGATGATATTCTCACTCTATTGGTTTTCCTTCGCACCAGTGAAAATTACAGAATTTAAAAGTCTGTAGCTTTCGCAAGGTATGATATGCTACTACGGTTTTCGGGGCCGATGTTTGACTGATAGTGGATTACAAGTCTCAATCAGTTTCGCATTACATTGAAGATCATGAAATAATATTTTACTGGTTTCACCTCCTCATATTTTCGCGACATAATATTTGTATGACTTTTTTTATCGCCCTTTCTATCTTGATTTCGTTGCGGCTACTCAGCACCTTTCACAAAAATAAAATAAAAGATTAAAATTCTACAAATATATGACAAAATGATACTCTCGTGGTAAAAAACACGACAGTCTGCAGATCGGTGAACCGGAAGAGGAGAGTGGGATAGAGAAACAGCAGGAGGGAGAGAGAGAGAGAGAGAGAGAGAGAGAGAGAGAAGAGTGCGTGGGACATACGCAGAACTAAAATGTCAAGCACGAAATACGGAAATTAATTTATCTCAAAGCGCTCCAGGCTGCTCATCGTTGTACATATTATACCGTTGGTGCGTCCCACGTATGTTTTAGATAAAAGTAGTTAATTAAATAAAAATGAAGGTGAAATTTAGTTCATGGAATCAAAGCGATATGAGGGTAGAAATTTTCCAGTAAAAACAAGCATGAAGTTTGTTTTGGTTTACTGAATTATATACTTTCTTAGGGAACTTCAGGAACATATTATACAGTAGCTCAACTAATGCTGTCAGACATCAACATGTCCGAGAAACAACATTTTGTTCGAGCGTTCTGAGCATAGAAGTTTGACGCAACATTTCCCTGTAATAGTGAGAGAGAAAGGTTGAAAAAACAATATTAGATAATTATATTCAGAAGTATGAAATATATATTGCATAATTAACACGTGGGAATCCGTGTTTGAGATTGGAGATGAGTTTGCTGGATTTATTAACGAATGGAATTTTTTTCACTATCTTGCAGGTCGTAAATAACTGTTGAAGTTGAAATAAATTCAAATCTGTCAGGGAGGAAGCATATTTTGTGCATCATGTAGCACAACAGATGAAGACTAATAACAGCAAAACGGCCCTGAGGAATACTGAGGGATAAATGGCTGAGAGTAGTGGAGAAGTGTGTGGTGAAAAAAGAGGACTGGGCCAAAAGCTATTGGAAAAGACAGGAAAATGAAGAAGTTCGTGTGCTAAACAAACCCGGCCTGTTGCTCGATACTGTGGCAAATGGTGATGATTTGTTCATCGGATGGGAGTAAATAAGATACCCAAGTTCCGGTCGGCTATTCTACTATACGCCCGAGTCTAAACGACAGCATGCTAAAATTATAATGAGTGTTTATGGGCATTCTGTTTTTATTTTAAATTCATCGTCAATTTACTTGTTGAAAGGCACTGTTCAATTTTGAGCTCTAATTAAATAGCCTGGGCACGCTATTAATAACTGGATCATTATACCAAAAGTAGTAGGACTGATTTAAAAAAAAATTATTGAAGATATGTTTACAATTCCTTAATCCTCTTCGAAATAGCACACCAAAAATTACACTGCTGCCATTGGCCGTACGTCTTCTGGAAGTCAGTTTCGGGGACGCCGTTGAGAGGCCTCGTCGATGCTGCTTCAACGTCCTGGATCGAGTCAAACCGCTGTTCCTTCACCTGCCTTTTCATCCGTGGGAATAAAAAAAAAAGTCAGTTGGAGCCAGATTGGGACTGTAGGCGGGGTGCAGCAACGCTGAATCGGGCCAACAGTTGCCTTCTTCATCCTCCCGTCCAATGAATGCTCGCATGAGCAAATCAAAGATCAAGACAATGCTGATCGTGTTTTTTGACCGTCGCGGGGTGATTCATAAGGAGTTCGTTTCCCCTGGGGAAACTGTCAATTCGAACTTTTACGTGCAAGAGTGAGCCCGCCTGTGAGACCGAGTGAATCGCGTTCGACCAGTCATTTCCGCCAACTGGACTCTGCTTTACGACAATGCGCCGTGCCAAGGCGCGCCGTCATGAGCCAACTGTTAGCCCGAATTGACATTGCCGCGTTTCTGCACCCCGCCTACCGTCCTGATATGGCTCCATCTGACTTTTCTTACTCACATGGATGAAAAAGCAGCTGAAGGAACAGTGGTTTGACTCAATCCAGGACGTTGAAGCAGCATCGACGAGGGCTCTCAACAGCGTCCCCGAAACTGACTTCCAGAAGGCGTATGTCCAATGACAGCAGCGTAATTTTTGGTGTGTAGCTGCCTAAGGGTGCTATTTCGAAGAGGATTAAGGAATTGTAAAGATATCTTCAATATATTTTTTAAAAGAAATCAGTCCTACTACTTTTGGTATATATCATGTATACGCCTGATGTCGTATCTCTGACTCCATTAAGTGGAAATATAAAAAAAATTAAAGAGAAAAGAGTAAATATTTCAGTGTTCAAACGTTCCAGTGTTTCAAATGTTCATTATATGAACGCCTTTTTTCCCATACAGATATACTAGCTATCTTATTCCATTAGTTCACAGGCATACGAAGAACACTGGGCTATTTCACACAGCGGATTGGGATTAAATGTATACACTCGTGTTAGAAGCAATTTCAGAAATACGAAAATTTAATTTAATTGAAAAAAATGTTTCAATTACGAACTTTTTATCCCCGAAAAACCTCTTTTGTCAACCTTCAGACACTGAAAATTTCGATCAGACAATGTCACATAAACTGAACAGATATTTGAATTTTGGTGAATGTATTAACAAGGAAATCGCTCTGAATTTATAGATATACTTGTTTCAGAAGCAATTTCAGAAATACGACATGTTGCAGTCTAACGAGATGCAATTACTTCTGATTACCTTCTATAACTAATGTGTACAAACGACTTGTGGCACTCACCAATGGGCAGGATGAGGAAGAAGGGGAACCAGCAGAGCAGGAAGCCGCCGACGACGATGCCGAGTGTCTTGGCCGCCTTCTTCTGCCTGCGGAACTTGGCGGCGCGGCCGTACAGCGTCAGGCGGCGACCAGCCTCCTGCCACGACTCGCTCTCGCCTTCCTGCGGCAAAGCAGGCGTCCACCTTAACACAGTGCTGACATAAGTATGTTTCATCCTCAACTTGTCTTGATGGCCTTGAAATCCAAAAGAGGATGTAAAACACCTAGCAAATCCCTATGAAAATAAAGTGTCTAAATGACCATAAAATCGCTGTGTTCTACTTCTTGACTACAATTACACGGATTCAATTGCCATATAGAAGAAAGAAAAGAATGTTCGTATCAGTTCCCCACCTATAGGCTTTTTCGAATGCTGTTACTATCACTCTGAAGCAACTTCCATCAGAAATTTAACTGAGGGGGTTTCCCTTTTCCGTTCGCAACGTTAATAGTTTTGAAGTTTGCGTGAGTGACTCTGAACATATGTTGTCGATGAGAGATGAAGAAAAGGACACCTGAAAACCCGTTGACAGCTTATTCGTACTCAGTCTTTAGGAAGAAGTCATGTTTAACGTCCCCAACCGATGGACAAATCACGATCAGCAATATAGCATAACCAACATGGAGAGTTTTTCCCCATTTATTCAATATACCATTTGGTTATAGGGAATTGTGCACCAAGAGGCCTCCTATTCAAACTCCAGGGTGACCAATCAAAATTTGGGGTTTCCACAGATTTCCCAAATCACTCCAGGGAACAGTTACGATTGTTTCTTCAAAAGGCGATAGCAGAATCCCTTCCTGTTTCTTGCCCCCGGCACTTTCTCACCTCTAATGACCTCGACGTTGACGGGGCTTACAGGCATAAGCCATAAGAAAATACTATCTCCTATTCTTCTGTCAAAGTCTGGAATGATGAAAAATTTATTCGTCACTAGGCCTCAAACCAGGTAACCCCGCGCCGGGTGGATAAAAAATAACCAGAAGACTCTAATAAGCTGTTAAGTGTATCCACCAGACTAGGGCTCAACAGTTTCATATTTCAATGACGAAATTTTCGTCACCTGTCATTATTATCAAGGGAGAGGAACTTCAGTTACCCTCTTTGTAGTCATCTAAAATGACAATGACTTTTTTTTATTTTATTTTTTTATAAATTCTGTTCTATAAATGTATTAAAGCGCAAAACTAAAGGTGCGAAACGAATTTAATGGCAATACTGATAACGAAAGATTATTTTTATTTAAATGCGCATACTGCTTTCACAAAATATCATTTACAGATCCACGAACAATTACTAAAGATTTATTAACTTGCAAATATCATCACACAGGAAAAATAAAATATAAGCGACGTACAAGAAAAAAAAGTTAAGAGGGGTTTTCATGAGCAATTCAACTGAATATCACTGGAGAACGTAGAAACAAATATTTCAGGACGTTACTGTACTGGGTTAACTCAACAGTTAAGTGAGGATAAATGTGTGTTTGATAATCATTACGAGTGTCTTACGTGATGGCTACTAATGTGGTTGGTTCATCAGTAGTTCCTCGGATGTTGGCGTCATTGGTGGATACCAATACAGTCACTTGGTGACAGGGGCGTGACCACGTCACCTGGCGATTTGCCCGCAGATTCGGAAGAATGGCGGAGAACAGGACTATGTGTTGTCACCACTTACTTCCGCATCTGCCAACAATTTTTTTCCGGTAATCGGGATTGTATTACGTCTTTCTTTTCCTCTTATAAATCGATATAATCAATTATTTGTGTAGCGTTTCTGTTCGCCAATCATTAACTCCATATATTGCAATTGTGTTAAATACGTATCGAGTATCACCACAGTTGAATTCTTTGACCTCTAGATTTGACGAAGTATATCGTATTGGACACCGCGCTGATATGTTGAAAGACGAATGGTTTCACATCTAGCGGTTTACTGCAGTAGAATCCGAGATAATTCTCAAATTCAGTCAGCCGTTGTCATTCTGATGTAGAAACAGTTCCAGAGTCATTGGGCATGTGAGGCAGCACATCAGGACGGATAGGTCCCGACTCGTACGCTAGTAAAATACAGTCTCTCTGTTGCTTCAAACATAGAAATGCATCCTGCGTCACTACACAGCAAGACTTCACGTGGATAGATGTTTCCATATATGGAGTAATGCGAATACTGTTCCCTTAAAGATTATATCACTTTTCATGCATATTAAAATATAATTCTTTTTGGAACCAGAGTGGTTTCTCAAAGTTATGTGTGGTATAAAATCGAGTAAAAGAAATGAAATTAAAACAATAATTCATTCGCTAAAAACATGTGTGCATGAGAAGCACAAGATATAGTAAATAACTCTTTCTTGCTTCACTTTCTACCCATGCAACATCTGTTCTAAGTGAAAGACACGGATTGTAGTTTATAGTATCAAGCTAGTATAATTGTAATGGGTTATACGTAAAGTAACTTGGATCGGTGTATACAAGACATACAGCGCATTAATTTTTGCCGAAAATAGACAAAACAATTAATAAATGAAATTTTAGTTATAAAAACGCTTACGGTTTTGTTCATTTACTAAGTGGCCTTTGGAACAGAAGTTAATGGATCAAAGGTGTTAGGTATAAGAACGATAAGAACATTAACCATAATTTAAAATCTAAAAAACGGAAGGAAAAAATCAGCAACAAAATTCGACAAGGCAAATATGAAGTAAAGACAGAAATCGTTGTAAGCAGTGAAGCGCTATGGTCTATTACGTTATTTTGTGTTTGAAACATTACATTATGGACGTGTTTTTTTTTTTTTTTAAAAAAAAAAAAGAACGTGACTTCCTGGTAGGAGGAACATGTACAGCGCACAAGGTGAAGTCCACCGTGGGGCCTGTCATCGCCAGGGAGCCAGGCCAATAGTTGCTTCTCTCACTCCATCGCCCCCCGTTTCCTCGGCGTCTCCGAGCAGCTTACTAGTTCAAACTTTGACTTAATTCTGCTATTCAGAGCTGACGCTGAAGTTTAACCTCGACCAAATAATTTTGGCTCTTCAGTTTCTCATAAGCTCAGAGATTCTACCGGTGTAACAATTCAAACCATTCGACACACATTGCGTGAAGAATATGTAACATCTCTACATTAAATAGCTCTACAGTATCACCATAGTTGAATTCTTTTAGCACTCTATTTGATGAAATGTTTCGTAGCTGAAATATTGGAAGATGGATGCGTTCACATCTAGCAATTTTCTGAAATTGATTCCAAGACCATTCTCAAATTCAGTGTTTTTGGTTCCTCCCACCTTTAACTGAATCGAGGAACATTTCTTCATTTGACTACACAATGTACTTACTATTGATCTATAAAATTGGGAATATGAACATTGAAATTAGAAATAAAAACACTTCGCCAGTATTGTTAGGGGGCAGACCCACGTCACCAACGCGATAGCATTGGGAAGTTTTTTTCCGTTTGTGATACTGTTTTTCGGCAGGAGAATCCATTGAAAAATTCGGATATGGCTAGGCATTACATGGCCCAAAGGATGACAGTGATCCCCGAAAAGAGGCTCGAAGGGAGGCACGCTCGCCTCGACTCTGGCAATGACGAGTAATCACTTCTGTGCCAGATGCGAGAGCGCCAGATGTGAGAGCAGGAAGTTATGTATACATCCAAGAGGCAACACTGGAGAGTCAGTGTTCGGACGCAGACTTTCCGGCAGCAGCACAACCGAAGAAACTGTGACAGCTATCAGCAAGTGCATGATCTTTTTGTAACAACATGATGTGAGCAAACACTGAGCAAGCAGTGGCCACAAGCAATAGTAGAAAAGCATCAGGACAGTAAGTTATACGTCAAAGCCAAAGCAAGAAAAACAAAAAGATAAAAAAAATAAGGAATAACAACAATACATTAAAATCATGATATTGCTTACAGAAACATGTTTCAACAAAAATGAAACATACAGATGATAAGTCGATATTATACTAGCTGTAAAGCGTTTACCGCTTACCAACTACACTGTAGCGCCAGAGATATACCCTAATGACCAAAAAGGTCGAGCCACAGATTAAAATACTGTTTAATTTGTTCCGCTGTCTCCCGCAATAACAATGTCTGCCTCACTACATGCTGTAAAATATTCCAAATTTATGTTCGTAATCCCCGTGTCGCCTCGAACACCAAATAAAGTTCAGTAATTCGATCTTCACGATGTGACAGCTGGCACCGACTCCAAAAATAACTAATTAATGTAAAAATTTCAATAACAGTAATATAAAATACTGACCATTTAGATTTATTTTATTCTAGACAAGGTATACAGTTATTTTAAAATTTTTACTCTGTTTTTTTAGAAGGCAGTTCTTATGTGTTTTTTAAACAATTATTTTATTTTTATCAGCAGAACAAAATAAAAATGTCCTGCACTCAGTAACATATTGAATCAAATTTACTAAGGTTGCCCAATAGTGTATTTCATATTTTCTTTCATATATTGATCAAAATTGTGTGTTTAGCTTTTATGATGTCACAGGAAGAAATAGAATAATATAATACGAAAACAAAGTGTATTTCACAGCTTTTTATCGACTTCTACAAACAGATGAAAACGAAATATAGAATTGTTCCAAAGGATTGCTTACATTAACTTGATGTATGACCAGAATGTACTCGTTGCCTCTATTACTGTACAGGTTATTGTTAATAGTGCGTAGATGGCTCCATACCTGCTTAAGGCCGAATTAAATTTGACAAGTAAAATACGAAATGATGGTATGTGCTTGTCTTCTAGTCATGGGCGGCATATATCTGTATCCAAATCAAAATAAATTTAGAAACAAGGAAACTATACGGAGCTTGTCTACGAACTCGGATGGTTGAAACTATTATTAATTCCGTACTCTTAAATGAAAATATATCATGCTCTAATATTTCACCTCCAAAATATCGTGTTAAGTGATTTTAAGATAGTTACTTCGTCTCTGAGTCTTTGTTCAAGTATTCTCTTTGTCTGGTAATCTCGACTAGCAGCCAGTTTATGTGGTGACTTTATTAAAGGAGTGCAGTGCTTTGATGGAAGAGCTGATTGTTTATTGCCTAACGCACAGCATAATGAACCACGATTAAGCTATTTCGTGGGTAGGGTCTGAGGCCTCGCTTTGTTCGAAGTTCTGTGTGGGCCTACTCAGAACCGGAGCCTCACGACAAATTCCAGGGACGCGTATCACCGATATTGCGTCTCCTTGGACCACCGTCAGGTCCGTGAAGTGGCGCTGATCGAAGTGCCATACCAGGAAACCGTAATATTCCCTGAGATCAAAACTATAACACTTAAATATTAAAAAGTGTAGTGCCATTACTGACAACTGTTTGAAATTAATTTATCCAACCGAGCTTTATAAAAATCGATTTTTAATTTTTTTTATTTACAGTAAAAGAGTAAATCTACAAAACATTAGTTTCATTAGACAGCATCACGTTTCTAAAACGAATTTCGGGATGAAATCTTTGCGTGTATCTCTGACAGGTGTTTGTACTATATCCCTAACCAGTATAGATTTATTAATAACTACATTTCGAAGTTTGCATTTATAAGATCCCTTCTTCATTATAATTTTTTGGTAACCCTCGAATTTATAAAAATTGATTTTAAAACTTTTTTTAGATAAATTTGCAGAAATTTAACACAATAACAAGTAACAAATAGAAACATAAGCTAAAGTAAATAGTTTATAATTAATGGCAGACATATTCAACACAATAAATAATCCAACTGCCATAAAATATATACTTACAAGCAATCGTTAACAAATTCAACGTGATTTGAGTATTAAATTTACAAAATAAGTCATATTCCTCTCATTTAACTCACAATATTAGCATGCACGAGTCCATGGTGTGACTTTCATTTTTGACTTTGGAACAATTATCAGCTACAGTAGAGAGTGAAAGATGTTGTGTGACCAAAAACAAAACAATGAACTACCCCGTGGAGTTGATGACAGACTGATGGATGACTCCCCTACCACCTCCCATAACCGCGACTTGCGCAGCTGTTACTGGTGTCGATAGGTTAATGAATCGCCTGCAGATGTTTTCTGCTCTACGTTACAGCTCGTCCAAGTTAACAAAAGGAGATACTAATGGCACGTTGCCATGCCACCTCCCTTCTAGAGAATGCAACCTCACTTACAGGCTCATATATCTATTAAAATATTTATACTCACCAGCAGTTATTACAAAATTTGGCCTAAATATATATAGAAATAAAATTCAGTCTTAATTAAACAGCAAATTATGTTAGGATCTCTAACTTTTATTAATAACGTTGCTAGCAGTTATTAAATTAAGATCAGGAAGCAACAACTTAAGGAACTAATTTACCCTTTTATTATTATGTTCTAGTCATATATAAAACGAAGATTTATACAAAAAAATCCCATGCTATTTATTACTGAGAAAAGTTCAGCGTTCTTAAATAATAAAAATCGGACTAGTCTTGGGAGGAAGCTATCAATTGTATTCATCGGTAAAATACATTGTGTTAGGATAGACTTAATTTGATATTAAAAGGTGAAGCCTTGCATTCAGGAGGAAGCGGGCTTCATTCCAGAAATATAAAGACTGTGATTTCATGTTCTATTTCAAGCCAAATGTATTACGTTCTGAATAGTGGTTATCAAAACTATAATAACAGCTTCGAACGTAATTGAGCCTTGCGTTCTGGATGATACTGGTTCGAGACCAGAGACGTCTACTCGTGATTTTCAGTATACCACCTTACATTCAAGTTGGTGCCGTGTTGTTATCCTTGCCGATGTAATCTACCTTAAACGGGCTAACAAGTTATAGGTTTATTTCAAAGATTTCGCCTTCTAACTTGTGATAGTTTAAATAAATTGAGTATGCCCAGTTCGTGTCCTCCATTAAAGTTCACTTGGTATATATGTGTGGAGGTGCCCAGTGGCTGTACGGAAAGTCCCTGGGTTGTTGGTGCCTACTCATGCGTTAGCACATGATCTGTTCCCAGAAAAAATTTCCATTGGGCAACTTGACCAGAATCCTAGGAGATGTAATGGCACACAATAAGGCAGCTGCTGGTAGCAGGAGACATATACAATATGGTCGCATCTTTCTACTGTCATGGAGACATACGACTACCACAGTATGAAACTTGCACAAAAAGTCTGTGGTATCGTAAGCAATTAACACGGAAGACTATTGTGTTACAAATTGGTTCTAACTCTTACCTTCATAGAGTGCTGCATACATAAATTGATTATATGGAAGCTGAAACCATCGTCCCTGAGGTCTTTCAGCAAACAACAAGCAATAGGCACATGGACATCAACAGACATCACAACTAACATAATCACACAAGGTCTCACACATCATGGAGGAAAGGAATTGCACTTGATACATCGGTAATCAGACAAAGTATGCACCGATATTGTGAACTAGTGGAAAAGTTCCGTAATTTTTTTTTTTTTTACAAAATATTACATTTTTCGCTAAATTACTTAAACTGGTGGAAACCAAGCAAGTTTTTAAAAATCATAAAAATTACGTAAATTTTCTTCCATGTAAAAGTAACCTATATATATTAATTGTTTCCCTTACATGGCAGTCTCCTGAAATACTCGTAAAAGCTATTGAGACATCACTGTTGATTACATATACCACCAAGGCAGGTGCTCAGCTGCACATAATTTTTTAAGTCCGACAATGGAGCAGACGCCAAGTAACAGGCTTTAATAGGGCCAACAGTGGCAACTTAAGTCGTTAATAAGCGTATGTTACAAGACCCTTCGCGTGAAAGAAAATTTTGTTTCCAGAATGGGAGGGATTTTGAGACATTTTATGAATATTCTGCCATAACTTAAAATTAGCTGAATTGATTTTGAGTGGATTTAAAACAGTTTTTCATTATTATTAAATTACCTTTAAGTTTACGAAGAACACCCCGAGAATGATACGACAAAATGAATAGAAAATAGAAAAAATGCCACTTTCTTTTTTCAGTTAACTTATGTTATGTCAGCCGTAGTTAAACACCAAGTAAGTATTAACATATTAACATAATAGTAGTTAGATAGGCAGTGTCATTGCAGTTTTCTACGTGAACGGTACCATATGGGAGGTACGTTAGATTAACAATGGAGAGACGGCAGGTTCAAATGATATAAATTCAACAAGGTAGCCTCCTTTCCACACTACTCTTCGTTACCTTCATAAGAGTGACAATAAAATAAATAATAAAAATTCTCAGTTCTTTTTACATCTTCCTATGATGTAGTCATTTGGGGAGGCACAGGAAAAGAGGTGCAAAGATGATTGAATTTATTGACGAAGAGTACAGATTAACTCTGAGTAATAACACTGGTGGACAAGGTTTTCTTCACAAGAAATCTGATCAGTGAATCTAGTGTATTTTTCGTACTGAATTCAAATACGTAGTCAGAATTTTTCCATCAGGCACGGTTTTTTTTTGCGACAGCTTCGTTTTAAAATTTGATTTTAGCATTCTCTTTTACCTGTCATAGGAACCTTTACGTTATATGTAGCGATTTTATTCAAGCTGTATTTAAGGAAATTATATGTAATATCAGGTTGAAGCATCAAAAGACATGACTGTGCAGGTTTATTCATGTTTTAAAATGCGCAGACCTGTTAATCTGGCATTGTGACGTGTCATTGTCGAGCTGACTGTGAGCTTGTTAGTACGAGTATCACTAGTGAACTAGTTCCTTCCTTTCTGTTTAGAAGTGTATTGTGTACGTTCTGCTGCAGAGTTTTCTTTTTTCATCATGCCACAAAAGTGTGTAAATCATGCAGATAATTTCTTCTATATTTGTGGTGAGCTGACCTTCAAGTCTCAGAGGCGAAATTTTACGCGACTTGTGAAACAGTGTTATGAACATTACATTGGCAATGAAGGGGTTATATTTGATAAGAGCTGGGCTCCAAATACAAGCTGTGTTTCGTGTTTTAGACTGTTGACTGGGCGCAAAAATGTCACACATCATATGTCATTTGCAATTCCCATCATTTGGAGGGAACCAAAGGATCATCTAACTCAGGGGTGGCCAACCTGCGGCCCCCCTTAGACATTTTACCTGCCCGCGCGATTCATCACACTCTTAAAAAATGTATTTAATTTATAATTTTATAATGTGAAAACCAATGTATTTTAAAAAATACATTATTTGTGCATCCATATATTCAAAAATTAACTGTCGAAATCATGAGAAAATAATATCCTTGCGAATATATAATTTTATATTCGGACGCGGAGTAATGATGCATTTTCAAAGTGACCTGCAAGAAAGTTTGGGTTGGCCACCCCTTAATTCTAACTAATTGTTATTTTTACTTAACAAATATTAAAGAAATCACATCTAAATTAAAATATACAGCTAAGCATCCGAACTTGCCATCTGCAATGAGGCCTGTCTTACACAATGAAGATTTCCCTGTATCAGTATATGCAGATAAGACCTTAAATAGTTACTCAGATTCTGACACAGCTAAAACTCAAATTGATTCAGATGATCATGATTATAAAAATGATCCTACATATGAAGGCAATAGCTGTTCATCGAACTATACTTTACCAATCAACAAGACCTTAATGACCTGATTCGGGATTTAAATCTGTCTAAACACCAAGCTGAAGTTTTAAATTCCAGACTCAATGGTTGGAATCTACTATAAAAAAATATAAGAATATGAAGTCATCGTAGCCGCCATAGTGATTTTAAAGACTACTTTCCTGAAGAAAATGATATTACCTTTTGCAAAGATATTTGATCTGTTATGCAAACTCGTGGGCATCAAAACCATCAGGTGATAGACACATCTAAAGTTAATTTGAAGGGTGTCTTGCTTCCATTAATACCTAAAGCGCATGCCACTGATACGACAGAGACATACGAAAATATGAAACTAGTTTTAGAAAGAGTCCAATATGAAAAATAAAAGTGATATATGTATGGCGACTTGAAGGTCATTGCTTTATTGCTTGGTTTGCAACTTGGATGCACTAAATTTTGCTGTTTTCTGTGCTAGCGGGACACATGGCCTAAACGTGAATCTCTTATCGCTGGTCAGAAAAATGTGTCACATTACCTCCATTCCATATTAAATTAGGACTAATGAAAGTTTCGTAAAGATTATGGACACACTTTCTGATGGATTCTTGTACTTAAAATCGAAATTTCCCAAAGTCAGTGATGCTAAACCGAAGGAAGGATTTTTTATAGTACCACAAATATGGTCATTAATGGCTGATGAACATTTTTAAGGACTGTTAAATCCACTAGAAAAAGCAGCCTGGCAGTCTTTCAAAAAGGTTAGTTGCAATTTCCTTGGAAACCGTAAGCAGAAAATTATCGTGACGTAGTGGCTGATCTTCTGGATTCTTAAGAAATTATGTGGTGCAAAATGTACATAAAAATTTACTTCTTCGATTCTCACTTAAACTTCTTCCCAGAAAATCTTGGGGCTGTCAGTGATGAGCACGATGAGCGTTTTAATCAGCAAATTTATACAATGGAAAAGGCAAGTGGAGTTCTAATATGCTTCCACTTCTGGTGGACCAAGAAGAGTGATGTTCCAGTTGCAAATATTCCCGAAAATCACTATCTTCCAGTTTCTAGGCTAGTGAAAATGCGTAGGATATCATTTAGAGTTAAATAGTCAGTTGTAGATTTTATTACAAACTATAAAAAATCAAATGGGTATCACGAAAAACTCCTGCCTGATGGGGAAAAACTAAAATGAAATTTTAGTTCAGCATGAAAAATACTTCTATAATCTCACGTTTTGTTCTTGTGAAAGAAAAATGGCCATTTTTGTAGACCAGTGTAATCAGACGTAACAAAATAATTGAATGATAAGTATACAGTGCAGCCTCGTACTTGAGAGGGTTAGATGTGTGGAAAGCTTTGTGTCAGATAGGAAAAAGCTAAAAGTGTGGAAGAGGTCATCGACAGGGTCTAGTTTCTTCCAGCTAGTCCAAACTAGAGCCAATCAGACGATTAAACGTCGAAACTCGTGACAAACGTGACGTACAGTTCAGAAAAAGCAACAGAGAAGTAAGTTAATTACAAAAATAGGAACTGAAGTTTTCACTTCAGCTGTACAGGAAACGGTAAGGTCGAAGTAAGAAATAAATGCGGGAATTTCGACTACAAAGGCAATTGCTGTATAGAAATATATAGAATTGGAAGATATATAGAGAGACGATGTGTATCGAGACAAAAATAAAAGTACGTAAATCGTTTCAAATATTTCTATCAGTCCCACTGGAAGAATATCAAGATGATGGTGAATGGTATCATATTTAATTTGCATAGAGTTTTACACTTCTACAAAATTTGCTTAAAATCTGTACTATGTTTTATATATTTTAAGACTCATTTAAGCTTGTGTAAATTTGTAAAATCAACTAAGAATTTAAAATTTATATGTGGTTAATGATGCCTATACGACTGTCGTCTTATTTCTTAGCTTATAGCAAGAAACAACAATAACTTGTCAGTAAATTAAAATCACTCTGCTTGTGATTAAAATTTCATCACTGAACAATTAATTTCCGATTTTATACGAAACGAAATTGTATTTCAAATTCTGGTTCACTAACCGCGAAATTCAGTAACAAGCTGATGTTACTGTACCGCCATTGATAACAAGATTTCGAATAATTCGCTGTGACATTTGCATTCTTTGCCTTCTTTCAGCCGATTTTACAATGCTTGAGTTGGAATTTTGTAATGCCAACCGAAGTCGATCACGTCGCTTTATATAAAAAGGACGCGTGTAATAAAGTGTCTACACTCTTCACCCGTATGTGAATTGTGAAAGTTTACTTCTGTGGGTTTTGTGTTAATTTGAATAATATACTGGTTTTGAGGCGGCAAATGGAGAACGTTCCGGCTTTGATCTAGATAATTACGAGAAACGTGCCAGAATCAGGAGAGCTTGTACGCATGATGCGAGATTTTATTTCACGCTGGTTATACAACGTTATATGACGTATATCAGTGTTGTAATACGCTGAAAATGTCTCTAAGTAAAGATACTTATTTGAGTATAACACGCTGAGGTCCAAAAAATACTATGGTTTGCAATAAGAGTTTTATAATCTATGGTTTAATATTAGACATACTTCCTGTGGACCTATTTGAGGCACTGAGTGAACTGATCAATGACGCAATATAGAATCAGTTGGGTGCAACCAAATGTGAACAATGTTCTGAATTAACTATGTTTGGGCTCTACGGCATCACTGATGGAATCTTTTTGTAACTACGCAACATAAATTCTCATGTTGGGATAATTGGCAGGCCTGGAACTCCAAATTTTCAAGGCATTGCTGAACGACTTTAGCCTGTGACAACTCGCATTAATTTCTAGGAAAAGAAATGGACCACTTTTTACACCATTGTAATAATCTTTGGCGCTTTTCATAACTTCGTTTTTAATAATTTCACAGTTTTCTTCCCATTATGTAGTCCATGAAGAAACCTCAACTCCAACTGCTTTCGAACAAGACGCATCCCACAACATTACACTTTCATAGTAATTTTTATTTTGAAGATCGCTCTCGTTGCTCACTTACTGCCCTGTTTAAACCAGCATCACTACGATACACATTAAACTTCTTTTTAACTGAAAACACCACTCAGTCTCTCGTCTGTTGTATAGATCTCATATAGACTGTTTCATTCGGTTATGTACTTTTTAATTAGAAAGACTTTTTCTTGCCATCTTCTCCTACTGTTTATATCTGCAAGGCGCCCTAGGAATGTTTTAAGAATAGATAGCTGTTTTGTGTGTCTATTCGGGAAACAGTTGGTGAAGTTCATTCGTCTTTGCCTCTTGGACCGCACTTTGTACCCCGTATAACTTGGGACTTGTTTATTTCTTAAGGCAGCATCTGTGTTGCAGACTTGACATTGCAACCTTTTTCGGATTTTAAAATACGTTTCCTACTGTCATATGGTCAGTAACCAATTTTCTAGCTATTCGATATTACTTCCTGATTGGAGGTTATCACGATACTTTCTTCGTGAAATGTGTTTCCTTTGCTTTAACAATAATAATATTATACGATCTTCAGGATAATCATACATCAGGTCATTTGATAAGTGTGTAAAGTTCATATTTGGTAATATACTCATACAAAATTGTGGGAATATTGAAAGAAAATGGTGAAATTTCATGTTATGTCTACGTTGGGATATTTTTTTGGACTGCAGTGTAACAGAAATTCTCACAGTTCATAGTAAAGAATTTTATGAATTTTTCCCTCTGTTTCATTGCAACTTACACTTTTAATTTTCGCTTCTGCTTGTCAGATCTATCAAGCTGATTTACATTTAACCGTTCGCATTAATTTCGGTTTGTCGCACAAGTAACTCAAGCTTTGATCAGTTGAGAGGAATAATTCAGTGCTCTACTAACCGCTTCTGTGGTGCTGTCAGAACGCCATGTCAAGCTCATAACGGACTCGCATTTATTTTGCAACTCATGGATCCTTATCACGTATGTGAAACAATTCATACCATCAGACTTCTAACAGGTTGTAATGTTAATCCCATATCAATGTTAAAATATGCTCTGGCACATCCTGTTAGGGGAAATGACGACGTTCACACGCAGTGTTGAGTAGATTACTAAAGATTTACAAATACAGGGTGTTTCAAAAATAATATACGTATTACAAAGTATTCTTTCGTCCAAACTATCCATCGCTGCGCCCCGGCTCGGCTATTGGAGAAACGAATACATAGTCTAGTTTATTTAATAGCCGCTAGATGTAAGTCGTCTTGTGTTATTCTTGGTAACCGTCATATGTTTAAAATGGCTACTCCACAGCAGAAATCATTTTGTGTTATCGAGTTTGCGAAGTGCAATTCCGTGATTACAGTGCAAAGACGTTTCAGGTTGAGGTACCAAATGCATCCTCCGAATGGGTGGAACATTTGTAGATGGTATCGACAGTTTCTAGATACCGGATGTGTATGTAAAGGAAAGAGTCCTGGCCGCCCTCGTATTTCTGAGGTACATGTTGCACGAATTCAAACTGCTTTCCAACGTAGTCCTTCAAAATCAACTCGTCGTGCCAATCGGGAGTTACAACTACCTACAACAACAATTTGGCGTGTTTTGAGACGTCGCCGTCGGTTGGTTATGAAGCCGTACAAGTTACAGTTGTTACAAGCTCTGGGTCCTGATGACAAACGGAAACGTGTGGCATTTTGTAATGATATTAATGATGCTATTGACAATGATAACACTTTCGCACAACGCATCGTTTTCAGTGATGAAGCGACTTTCTATGTTAGTGGTCAGGTAAACAAACACAATGTTCGAATTTGGGGTCTACAGAACCCACATGCAGTCATTGAACATGTACGAGATTCGCTTAAAGTCAATGTGTTTTGTGCGATATCCCAATCATCTGTTTACGGCCCATTCTTCTTTGATGGAAACACGGTTAACAGTCAGCAGTATCTCGCTATGTTACAAAACTGCTTGTTTCCGAGGCTGCACGAAGACAACTTCATTTTTCAACAACCCCCTCACTGGAGTCGCCAAGTGCGTGAATATCTGAATGAAACTCTACCGAACCGTTGGATTGGTTGTCAAGGAGCTGGCGACTTAGCATGCATCAGCTGGGCTCCACGGTCACCGGATTTGACACCCTGTGACTTCTTCCTGTGGGGTTTCATTAAAGACAACGTTTATGTACCACCATTCCCACAGAAACTTGAGGACTTGAGGAACCGGATCCGTACTGCCGTAACATCAGTGACGAAGGACATGCTTGCCCGAGTATGGGAGGAATTTGAGTATCGATGTGATACTCCGTATTGTATTGTATTGTTTGTGTGGCTGATTGGAGGACATATTGAACATCTGTAATCTGAACTTAAGAGGTTCGTAAATATGTGTGTAAAGTTTTATATTCGTATGTCTTTTTTTTTTTGCTGTCGTCAGTCTTTAGACTGGTTTGATGCAATCCTCCATCCCTTCCTATCCTGTGCTAACCTCTTCATTTCTACATACCCCTTACAACCCACGTCCTCAATTATCTGCTTCATATATTCTAATCTCTGTCTACCTCTACAGTTCTTACCTTCGACTGTTCCCTCCACTAACAAATTAACCAATCCAGCATGTCTCAAAATATGACCTACCAGCCTATCTCTTCTTCCTGTAAGCTTCTTTCATAAACTTCTTTTCTCAACCATCATTTCCAAAACTCGTTCATTTCTTACTTTGTCTGTCCACCTAATTTTCAGCATTCTTCTGTAGCACCACATTTCAAATGCTTCAAGTTTCTTTCTTTCCGGTATTCCTAAAGTCCATTTTTCGCTACCGTAAAGTGCTGTGCTCCACACATAGAGTTTTAAAAAGTTATTTCTAATTCCTAGACCGATATTTGAAACTAAAAGGTTTCTCTTTTTCATGAAGGCTCTTTTTGCTAGTGTTATTCTGCTTTTAACATCATTCCTGCTTCGGCCATCGGTTGTAATTTTGCTTCCCAAGTAACAGAACTCACTCACTTCTCCTATTGCATCCGATCCTATTTTTATATTTAATCTGCTAGTATTGGTATCATTTCTCATAAATTTCATCACTTTTGTCTTACTTTGATTTATATTCAGTCCAAAATCTTCCTTCAGTATTTTGTTCATGCCAGTAGCTTCTCAATATCCTCAGCCCTCTCTGCTAACAAGACAATGTCATCAGCAAATCGTAGCATACTGATTTTTTCCCCCTGAAAACTTATGCCACATGGAAATTTTTCTTTGACTTTCTTGATTGCTTCTTCTACATACAAGTTGAATATTAACGGGGATAGACTACAACCTTGTCTCACACCCTTTTTACCTGATGCATGTCTCTCGTGATTCTCTACTTTTATTACAGCCACTTGATTCTTATATAGTTTATAGAGTATTCTTCTATCTCGATACTTTAGACCTGACTTCTTTAAAATTTTGAACATCTTGTCCCACCTAACATTATCAAAAGCTTTTTCTAAATCAACAAATGCCATAAAAGTATCTTTGTTTTTCTTGATCCTCTCTTCAAGTATTAATCTTAAAGACAGAATTGCTTCCCTTGTACCGCGATTTTTCCTAAACCCAAACTGATCTTCACCTACTATCTCTTCTACTACCCTTTCCATCCTTCTGTATATTATTCTGGTCAGTAATTTTGAAGCATGTGATGTTAGACTAATGGTGCGATAATTCTCACATTTGCCGGCTTGTGCTTTCTTTGGAAGTGTGAAGATGATATTTTTTATTAAAATCAGTTGGAATTTCTCCTGTTTCATAACTTTTTGATATCAGCTTGAATAGTCTTTCGATTCCTTCCTCTCCTAGGAATATAAGAAGTTCTGCAGGAATCTCATCAATTCCAAACTGCCTTATTTGCTTTCAAGTCATTCGTATGTCTTACAGTTTAATAAATATATGCATTCGAAATACGTATATTCTTTTTGAAACACCCTGTATATAAAAGCCAAGATTTCGCCATAGCCGTTAGTTAAACCTAGCCAACTCTACAAAGAAATCTGAAGTCTATATAGTTATTAGAGTAGAAAGCGATTTAACAATGGGGGTAGGTAACGGATAGGTATATGGAAATTTACAAGTTTCAGACTTTTCTAATAATATGTGGGGAAAATGTTATCTGTATATCAAATTTCAGCTTTCTACGGCTGCGGGAAGTAGTTTTGATGATTATGATATCATTCAGTCAGTCGGGAGTGAGTGAGGGGTGACAAAAAATCACTAAAGTTTGTATCAGAATAACATCCGAAATAAGAACAGTAACTAAATAAAATGTAATACGTTTGCTAAGGTTGCTGATATATTTGTATAATAGAAGTTTGAAACAGGTAGCGGTAATACGACCGTAGAAATTGAGGTTCAAAAATGGCCCAGATCGCTTCGAGAAAAGGGTAGGCAGCAGGGCCGGCGGATAATGTGGGTATGGTGGGTAGCAGTACCCACCCGGGAAATTCCGGGTGGGTAAAATACCCACCCGGAATTTGAGAGTGCATAGAGGAAAGAATTGAGAGAAAGAGAGAGCAGACCAGCTAAGAATGTTAGTTTCGTCCTTCAAAATGCGTGTACCCACAATAACACCATTAGCGAAGCACTAAGGCCCTTCTCACACGGCGCTACTGAAAAGAAACCAGTTACGAACTAGGATCACAAGTCAGTTTCTTTCCAGTCACAGCACTAGTATTTGTATGGAGGCTCACACACGGGGCGATCGGTTGGAAACCAGTCCGCAACGCGTCCGCGATTAGTTCGAAGCGACGCAGCATGCCAGTCGCCGCGCTGCTAGTTTTCAACTAGTTTCTCAACAAAAATGGCGGATCAGATAATAAATTTAAACCTTGTTGCTGAAATCGAGAAACATCCGTTTTTATGCAACTACAAGTTGAGTGAATATTCACGGAAAGTTGACACAGAAAAAGCATGGAGTAGAAAGCTAATTTTTCAGCTATGTAAACATGTTTTTAACAAAGAGTAATGAATAATATTTTATATAAACACTTCAGATTTATTTTTCTTAAATTAAATTTCATAATTTGCCACGGAAGTGCTCTTTGTGGAGTAATAAAGTAATTGCCTAAATGATTTTTGGTGTAATATGCCGATGACAGAAAACTAATTTTAAGTTGTGACAGCGGAATATAGTGTGTAAGTTGCATTATTTCCAAATTTAATCGGACTGTACAGGACTCCTTTCCCACTAGTGACAATTGTGCAAGCTGATTTTAGTATATTAATCACTTTGTGATAGTCATATGTGATTGTAAAAAACTTGAAATTTTTCCATCATGACAAATGTACATTCTATAGTTGAACGGGAAATCGTTGGCATTTTCATCACTTCATAGCTTTCCAAGCAAAAGCTTTTGTTTATAAAATAATTTTTTTAAAATCTCCTATTCCTTCTTTGACTAATATAACATCCTCATCTGAACTATAGAAGAAATCTCACGAGTGACTGAAATTCCAGAGATTTGAGTAGCATCGTGTGAGAACATTGGTCACTAACTAGTTAGCAATTTCAGTCTGCGTTCAGTTTCGTTTCCATTGAGTAGCGTCGTGTGAGAAGGACCTAAATCCCTTTGATGTTTCTATAGAGACCGCCACCCTAGCTGTCGCCAACTGAGCAAACAATCGTTGTGAGTGAAAGCAAGAATGCTACGGTAACATAGTGTACGTCCAAAACAGTCGTGTGTGAAAGCTGCATTAGTGTATTTCGGCTGATTCTCAACATAAAAATTTAAATTCGTAGTTAAGTTTAAAAGGAGAAACGAATTGAGTGTAGAAAATGCTAGAAGACAGCAGAATGTGGAGGGTAAATTTGCATCACCCTTAGACGAAGGATCCACTGGAACCTTAAAAGATGGCCTTGTTAAGTCAGCTGACAGTCAAAATCGAGAAAGTAAGTAAAATTCTCATTCTTGTTCTTCACTATATACATAAATACGTGCGCATGTAATGATTATTCACGTGTATGTACCAGAGATGTAACGGAAGCGGAAACAGAAGCCGAAGTTATATGAAAATGTGATTTAGTGCACAGAATCTTCATTTAGTGTCTAGTTACTTCTGTTTGATAAAAATGACAAATAATGTTTATTTTAATAATCAAATTAAACGGTAATAATAGTAACTGACTTTGAAGTAGTAGTTTTCTAATTACTATGATTAATATTTGAAAGTTAAAAGTGGCAAGTTATATTTAAAAAACAAACGCTTAGCAGCCTCACCTCCTTTTTAATTTTTTCTGCCCCCCCCCCTCCTCATAAATTAAACCTTCTTTCGTTGAACATTTTTTCGCTAGTAACACTACCAGGCGGGGCTGACAAAAACGTGCGGACTATTGGAGACAACATAGAATATTTGCGATCGTTCATTTGCCATCACCTAAAGAGGATCTACTTTTAATAGAAGTCTTTTTTGCTTTTACCACTTGACTAGACTGATATTCATATATTTTTTCCTTCATGTAACTTAAGATCTACATTTAATTTTTAAGACGTTTTAAATTCTTCTGGATGGATTGATTTTTAAAGCAATGGTGGTATGTTCTTTCAGAGAATACCTAATGTACGTACATTTTGCCACAGATTCAGTTTTTTGTACACAACTATATAAATAGGACTTAGTTTTGGTTTCATTTTGAGACACGCTACTATCATACAATAAAATACATGCCTAAGGGGCCCACAGACGCCCAACTTGATTGGCAACTTTGTTGTGAACTTTATTGGTAACCAAGTTGTACCGCGGTCCGATTACTTGTCATCAGGTTTTTTTGCCGGATGTTTTCCCTTGCTACTTTCTATTATTTTGTATTGCCAGTTATAATCATTTTGGCTATAGTAGAGCGTAGTTTGTGAAAAATGAGTGACTGAGAATTACAGTTTTTAGTTTTAAGAGAGTTGTGTGAAGATGAGATGCATCCTGTTGGTCTCAAAGGAATGGTATGAAAACTGCACAGATTTCTCCGTTCAATTTTTTAGTGACGGAGATACGCGTCACTAAAGCTGACTATTTTCATAACTTTTTAAGACTGGGAAATAAAACTTACTATAAATTGTAGGACAAATTGCGAAAATTTATTTAAAAGGACACCAGCATGGGGATTTTATTTCTGTGAACGAATGGTCGTTCGTAACCCCGATGCTTTTAGCTAGTGGTCAGAGCGTCGAGGATTTAAATTTTTTCAACGCTAAATCGTCACAAATTCTTGGAAGAAAAATACTTGTAGTGTTATGAACAAAGCCTTTATTAAATTTTTTTAGGAATTTTAACCTCCTGGTAACGTCGAAGTAACAGGCCATGTACTCTCTTTGGCTCCGGCTCCAAACCTTTAGCTCAGTTCTATGTTTTTCAATTGCCTCCGGTAGCCAGTTCTAATATTTCTGATTCTTTTCTTAAAACTGTGAATATTCGTATTTAGCCCAATTTTTTGGAAAAGAACAATAAATTTTTTCACGCATTCTTCTTTTTGTTGCGATCTTTAAAAATTTCAGATTTCCACAACTTGGGTAGCGTCTCAAAAAATTCACCCAGATTTGAATGTTTGGTATACTTGCCATATTCGAAAAGCAATTTTAATCTCAAACAGTAGTAAGTAATCCAAATAACATCAGGTCAAACGAAAACGTACAGTAATCGAAAACAATAACATTGACAGAACAAGTTGAAAGTTAACAACTGATGCTGAAAACTGTGTTGTTAACTTCCACACAGACGCTACAAAAAGGTCGCCCTCCAAATACGAAAGTTTTTGATCTCAACTCTAACAGGATCTCAACATGTCAACCATGAACCTACTTACAGACGTTCAACATTGACTTCAACACGGAACCAAAGTTGGCAACCAAGTTGATCGTCAGGGGACTCTTTTAAGGGGACCACCCAGTGGCTTTGGTTGAAAAAAAAAATCGATTTTCGGTTTTCATCATATTTCGATAGATTAAGGTATTCCTTAAGTATCCTGAAAAGGATTTCGCTGAAAAAATTTTTTTGGGGCATTTAAATTACATTTTCCTAACAGGTGTGTTTCGATGCCACGCCCACTTTTCTGCTATATTTTAGACCTTTATATCCCCTATATATTACACGTTAAGGATTTTTTTACTGACTCCTGAGTGCTATCCTTCGAGGGCAACGGTCGGTATTCTCTTGTTTCTGTTGTTTGTAAACAACACACTTCGAAACACGCTGTTAGTTTTGTTCGAGTGCGTTTGCAAGCAGTTGTTTTCTTTAAAGTAAATTTCCCGGAAACTAAAATTTTCAGTACATATGCCCCATTATATCAGAAACTATCAAAGATAATTGAATTAAATTTTCAGAGACTCTGCATGACAAAAGAAGCCACTTCTGGTACTACAAGCATTAATACTGCCCTATTAGGATGTTCACAAAAAAACATTTTCTGCAAAAAAAACTTTATATTTTTGTTAATAAATTTAAAAAAGTATTTCTTAATAACTATAAAACGTATAAGTAGATATTAGTACAGTTGACTGCACTAACATCATGTAACATTCAGTAAAAATATTAAGGTCCTGCATCAAATAGTTTTTACACAAATGGGTCAAAAACTTGCTTAAATTAACATGACGTTAGATAGGGAGGGGGTGGTACCCTTAAAAGTACACTACACAATGCAAGTAATAATTATATAAAAAAAAGGAACCGTCACCGATACGTTACCACTCCGACCTATTGTCGGCGCTCACTCAATTGAAGTTATCTCAAACAGCACCGCAGTACCCAGTGACATCAGTTCCATTTAATCTGATTTACTTTTTGGTTTCGCTACAAAAGATGCAGAAGCGGAAACAGAAGCTGAAGTCCCAAATCTTATGAAACATCGGGACTTGCGGAAGAAAAACAGAACTCCGTTACATTTCCAGTAAGAAAGTACGTGGCGTACACTCACGTGCGCGCACGCACACACACACACGCGTGTATATGTTATATTACCCTTGTTTGTGTATTTATGCGTAAGGGCGAATAGGCCCATAACACGCAAAAGTTTCAGCCACACTTACAACTGGTAACACATGGTAGTATATCTATATATACGAGTTTGTATAGTGTAGCGCTGTTATCTCCCGTGTATAGATATACTACCCCATGTTATAGCTGTAGCTTGTAGCTGCACCGGCCCCATGGCTTTGTTCCAGAACGACATAGTATAGCAGCATTATAGTGAAATACGTAAGATTTCAGGAGTGTACAAATAAGCGATTCCATTAATTGCCATGACTCAAAGCTATTTAGATTCGGTTTTTTTTTTCTGTACAGTTTCCACATTTAAATATAGAAATTGGATAAAAACTGTTGGGTTTGTTTTTCAAACGAATTTACAAGATTTTCTTAGCAATTATTTAGTTAAAATATCTTTGCCTGAATTAATTCTTGAGATTGTAAAAGTGCGCATGTACTAATAAACAAACGTAGCAGTGCTACTTTCGATTTTCCTGATTTACGAAAAAAAATTCCGTGCTATCCTTTTTCCGCTGAATATTTGTCACTTGGCCTAACACTTTATTGAATTCAAAAATGATATTTAATTTCTCTCTAAGCTATCATTTTTTAAATACTAATGTATGAATTCATTTTTCCCCCTAGAGGCTACTTCGAGTAATTCTTCAGTACCAGTTATTTTTAAAAACTGGAATCCATGATTTCAACTTAATAAAAACAGCAAAGCGATTTGCACTATCTGCACCGAAGCGTGTGAGCGGAAGTGGATTATCAAATTAACTTCACGTGCTATCGCATCGAAGCAAGTCCTGGGTTGATGACGGTTTCTCAAACTGGAAGCATGGACATGAGCAGATAAACTCTCACGCCACTAGTTCTTTTCATACCAGATGCACCGAAGCGTTGAAAAACGTTGATAATATCAATGTTGTACAGTCGATATCGACAGCTCATTTAAAACAGATGCTGGATAACCGTACAGCGTTGTTGAAAATATTTAGTACTTTGAAGGCCTTGGCGAGACCAGGTCTTCCTCTGAGAGGAGCAAACAACGATGAAAATTCAAATTTCATGACTTTTTTAAAAGGCTCGAGCTGAAGATGTGACTGAACTGAAGTCATGGCTACAAAGAGATGGCCACAAATGGCTTCATCATGACTGTCAGAATGAAATTCTAGATTTAATGGCCACTACAGTACTGTCGAAAATCATGGAAGGAATAAGAGAAGCTGATTTTTTTTTCTATTTCAGTAGACGAAACTTCTGATATTTCCAGAAGTGAACAAGTTTCCGTTTGCCTGAGAATCGTTTCCGATGATTTCCTTGCAAGTGAATAATTTATTGGATTCTTTTCAACTGCGAACACCAAGGCAGAAACCTTATTTGATTTGGTCACTGATATTTTCGCCAAGTACAAGTTAGAACTCTCAAAACTCAGAGGTCAGTGCTACGATGGGGCTTCTAACGTTTCTGGAAAAATAACGGGATTACAGTCACGAATACGCAAAGAAGCGTCTCGAACATTATTTGTGCACTGAATGCTCATAATCTCAATCTTGTAGTACAAGATGGGATTGAGAGAGTTCTAATAGCGAGAAAATTTATTGGAACAGTAAAAGATTTGATTAACTTCGTGCTAGACTCGCCGAAACTGCAAATGGGAATACAAAAAAGAAACTAATGATGATTTGCCTGCTCTTGCAGCTTATTGTCCGACAAGGAATTTATAAAAATTACAAGTTTAAATCAATTTTTAAATAATGGTTTTTGCATGTGTAAACATATTTATTCATTTTTTTTTTTACAGATTGGTTAATGAGAATAAAATCTCTTAAATCAGTAAGAGATAATTATCAGCAGCTGATGCAATTTTTGTACGATATTCCTGTAGCCAGAGAAGCAGACAGCGCTGTCGCTGCTAAGGCTTCTGGATTTTACTCTTACATGGAATCATTTGAGTGTATTTTTTATTTAACAATGATGATAGAAATTTTTGATCGCGTCGAAATTTTGAATGCAGATCTGCAGAAATCTAATCTATGTGTTATTGAATCGTATGAGAAGATAGAAGCAATCACCGATATTTTGTACTGTGCTCGAGAGTCAAAATTCGAAGAAATTTGGTGGAAGAGTGAACAGTTAGGTACTAACTTTGAATTCAGTTAACCACAAATCCCACATCAACGCAAAATTTCGAAGCGCCTCGATCAAGGTAAGAGTCAAAATCTCCGATTCGAAATACCTCAAGCTTTTTTCAGCAAATCTTATTTTGAAGTTTATGATCAAGTACTAATGTCGTTAAAGAGTCGATTCGACAACGATTCCACCAAGTTCTTCAAATCGTTAGAACGATTCGCTCTGGGACAGCCCACAAATGTAGAAAAAATTATAAATTTCTATAATCATGATTTTGACCAAGAAAGATTGCTCAGTGATAGAGACATGTTTTTGCAACTTTTGAAAAGGCAAGATGAGGAGGCAAAAAATTTAAGAGGGGTTGTAGAATTTTTACAGAAGTACCAATGGACTAGAGGACTCATACCAGAGTTTGTACGCTTCGTCCGACTACTCATCACAATTCCTGGGTCGTCCTGTTCAAATGAACGAAGTTTTTCGGTCTTACGCCGACTCAAGAGTTACATAAGATCGACAATGTTGCAAGATCGATTAAATAATATTGCTATATTACATGTATATAGCAACCTTACTGACGAACTTGTTTTGGAAAAAATATTGAATCGTTTCATTTTCAAGCAAGCAAAGCGCAGTACAGTTTTTGCATTGCGCAATTAATACTGATTAATAGTAAATTTAAAAAAATAATAAATATTTTGTACACTGGTAAAATATATTTAATAAATATATTAATGAATAAATATTATGATGAATTTTCAAATTCATTTTCTAGTTTTTACTCCTATAAATTCCCCTTAAGAATTTGATTCCATGGTTATCACTATTATTGTTTTAAGTAAGATATTTCAGGGACCTCCACTCCCCCCCCCCTTTTCTTGCCTGACTACCCACCCGGGCCTAACACGAAACGCCGGCCCTGGTAGGCAGTGCTACCGTGGACTCGACTAGGGATGTAACGGACCTCCGCATCCGCAAGGTCGGAACTTTCGCGTGAAATCCTACATTCGCTTTCGCATCCTCATCCGCAATATTTATTGCGGATGTATAACAGATATTTTGTTAACATTGCAATATATATTGTTCAGTTCTCTATATACGAGATTCTGCCTTTCGTCGATTAGCTAACAACATGTGCTTGTTTTTTTTCTATCTATCTTTCAGTAAAATCAATCAACTAATCGGTGTTATTACCTCAGCGACTAATTTACAAGTTTGAACATTAATCTAAAGTAAAGCGGCTTCTTCACGGTCCAACTTACAGGACATCCGTGTAGAACTACAATAGGGTGGGCTCACCCATTCACGCCAATAAAAGGGGTTCAACAAAATGTTCCAAGCAATCCTTTCCACCCGTACTTTCTCGCGGCACACCATGTGCCTTATCGCACACTAGCAGAATGTTTCCTCCAATCATGATCCATAGCTTCTTGGACAGCAAGGACCCGTGTTGGTTGTTTATGAGTCTCAATATTAAAGCACGTCCTGCATGAAGTCCTATAACCTCTCTCACAGCCCATCAAGAGTTCTTTATCGAAAATCGGACCAACGTAGGTCCTACAAGTTGTACTGTGAATGTGCCGCTAGAGCAGTGGAAAGGAGGGTGGTGGACATGGAGATGTGCGGGGCCATGGCCTCGTGTTTGACGCTTGAATTATTGGAACCACGAACACCGCAAAGTTCGCATGACAAAGATTGTTTTTTAGACGCGTCGTAGTTATGTAAATACTTTAATTCACTTGTGAAAACATCCAAAGTTTTTTGTTGTTGAAAGATGAGGCAAAAAATAATGTGGCAGTATTATATGGAAATAGACGTTCTTAACAAAATGTAGAATTTGGCAGAAAAAAAAAAATAAGTATTTTGATTTTAAGTTTATTTTTGATAAAATATTAAAAATCTAAATAGTTACAAATTTATTTTTCCACATCCGCTTCCGCAAAACATCCGCATCCGCTGATGTCAAGCATTGAAAATCAACATCCGCAAATATGACTTCCGTTACAACCCTTGAGTCGACTTGGCGGATGCACGGTACTAACGATTTATGAGTAAATCTTGGCCCTGCCCAATGTCACCATCAAAATCTTTCGTGCTTATTACTACTATTTCGTTAATTTTCGCTAAGTAACTTTTATAAAAAAAAAAAATTGTAATTGAAACATTCTTACATTCAAGATTCATCCGATACATAATATCAACAAAACTTTTTTGTAAGTAAATAGCTTTATGTACAGACTTTAGAATTCAAAATTTAATTATGGTGACTACTTCATAAACACTTCTGCGGATTTCCTTTCTTCTCAATAATACTGTTGAAAATTTAAGGCCAACATTTGAGAATATTCAGCAACGGTTTTTTTCTTCATTGTTTACAGGAATGTTTAAATCCCATATTTATTCACAATATAATGAACATCTTTCATTTTTTGTGAAATCCAAATGTTTATACCGTTTCTTTCTTTTATGTTAAAGCCGATTAAGGCAAAACCAAAACGAATTAACAAATAAAATGGAAATGATATAAACTCTTGAATATTTTTATTCGTTGATAATACCACCGAATTTATCTCGTGTGGTCACATCCAGAATGTTGTAACAAATAGTCTATTTCACTTCTTCAATTATACGGATAACACAACCGCAACAAACGTTTATTTCGGGTACGAGAAATGCGAAATAAGAAATAGAGACTATGACTTATTTTGGCTTTTTATGATGTAATGGCAGCCGCCTCGCAATCAGTGACCACCTCCATGTGTCATAACAACGTCCAGTGCTGGTTCGACCTGAACAAATACACTGCAACAAACACAACAGCTCCACTTTGTCCCTGATGGTATTTTATATCAACAAAGTTAACGAGACCTCAACTTTTCCCTCAAATCATGGCTTTCATTCTTAGTTTAGACTGCTTATGTGCTACCAAACTGCAAGATGATCAGAACGTCACAAGTAATATTCTACACTGAAGAGTCAAAGAAACTGGCACAGATATGTGTACGCAAACACAGAGATATGTAAACACTCAGAGTACGGCGCTGCGTCGGCAACGCCAATATAAGGCAACAGGTGTCTGACGCAGGCGTTAGATCGGCTACTGCTGCTACAATGGCAGGTTATCACGATTTAAGTTAATTTGAACGTGGTGTTATAGTCAGCGCAAGAGAGTTGGGACACAGCATCTCCAAGGTAGCGATGAGGTGGGGATTTTCTCGTACGACCATTTCACGAGTACACCGTGAATATCGGGAATCCGGTAAAACATCAAATCTCCGACATCGCTGTGGCCGGAAAAAGATCCTGCAAGAACGGGAGCAACGACGACTGAAGAGAATCATTCAATGTGACAGAAGAGCAACCCTTGCGCAAATTGCTGCGGATTTCAATGCTGGGCCATCAACAAGTGCCAGCGTGCGAACCAATCAACGAAACATCATCGATATGGGCTTTCGAAGCCGAAGAACCACTCGTGTACTCTTGCTGAGTGCATGACACAAAACTTTAAGCCTCGCCTGGGCCCGTCAACACTGGCATTGGACTGTTGTTGTATGGAAACATGTTGCCTCCTCTGAAGAGTCTCGTTTCCATTTGTATCGAGCGGATGGACGTGTACGGGAATGGAGACAACCTTATGAATTCATGGACCTTGCATGTTAGCCGGGGACTGTTCAAGCTGGTGGAGGCTCTGTAATGGTGTGGGACGTGTGCAGCTGGAGTGACGTGGGACTCCTGATACGTCTAAGTACGACTCCTACAGGTGACACGTACTTACGCATCCTGGATGATCACCTGCGTCCATTCATATCAATTGTGCATTCCGACAGACTTGGGCAATTCCTGCAGGACAATGCGACACCCCACACATCCAGAAAATCTACAGAGTGGCTCCAGGAACACTCTTCTGAGTTGGAGAATATGCGAAAATCTTTAATTTACGAGTGCAACGAAATACTTCTTCCGCCAACCTATTTAGGTTGCAATGACAGGAGGGATAAGATTCGAGAGATAAGATGCCGTATGTATTCTTTCTTTCCTCGTTCTGTTCGGGATTGGAATACTCTAAAATAGCACCCTCTGCCACCCACAGTAATTGTGAATTGCAGAGTATAGATGTAGATGTAGATGTAAACACCTCCTCTGGCCACCAAACTCCCCAGACATGAACATTATTGATTATATCTGGGATGCCTTGCAACGTGCCGCTCAGAAGAGATCTCCACCCCCTCGTACTCTTACGGATTTATGGACAGCTCCGCTGGATGCATGGTGTCAATTCCCTCCAGCACTACTTCAGACATTAGTCGAGTCCTTGCCACGTCGTGTTGCGGCACTTCTGCGTGCTCGCGGGGGCCCTACACGATATTAGACAGGTGTACCAGTTTCTTTGGCTCTTCAATGTAGCATTATGTACGGAATCCAGCGATTTGCTTTAATTATGCCCGCTAACTGGGAGGTGTTTCCTTTACAAGATTGTCCTAAATCGAAATATTTGTAAGGATTACCAAGTACATTTGGTCAAATTTCAGGTAGCAACATATATCACGTGTGAAAACTCAAGACTTTCTTATCAAACTGGAGGATCCAAGCACAGGCAGAGCGCAGGACTGAAATATTTTATTGGAACGTAACTCAAGCGACATTCAAAAGACTCACATCGGTCACTTGAAATGAGGCGGCAACTGTTATACTTGTAAAGAACATGTTGATTCCGTGTGTTTGAGAGCTGTTGAAGTAATTTCTATAGTACATTAGCGACCTCCCTATTTCCATGCACCAGTGAGATACCAGTTTGAATTGTATGGTTGCTGATTAGTCGCAGAGCAGAGCTTTCTGAAAACTGTGGTAGGACACAGCTTCAGTGTAGGGGAGATAAAATAAATTAAAACAGACCGACCTACATCACAGGGCGCATCTGTCTGGTCTTGACAACAGCTAATTGTTGCAACTAACTGGCAGGGGCTTTGCTAACTAGGAGTGGCGTCGCAGGCAGTGCTGAGGGACGGAAATCACTTTCTCTGAACTATGACAGCTGTCTATGCATTAGTGAACAGATAACTCAAAATATACCAGACCCCATCCAAACTTCCTGCCGACACACCACAACAACATACAGACCCCGTTTTATAAGCAAATCATCAATAGATAAATATTTTTTTCACTTAACTGCCTCCATTAGTGGCCCTGTAGATTCCCAATTTGATGAAAAATCCCATGTCTTGTTTCAGCTATATTTGTAATTGATATATATAGATTTGATGCAATACATACATTGCAGATTTGGTGTTTTCGTGACAATCTTATTGACATACGTGAAAACAGAGCCATTACTGGGTGAGTTATTGTTGCAGGCAATGCTCGTACCAATGAGTTTTATTAATCGTGATGGACTGTCTTCGTACATCCTCTGGGTGGAACACATGGACCCGTCGCCATGAGGCGCCTCTTGGCAGCAGGTACCATTATCAGCTATCATTAGATCAATCAATAGATTAAATCGATGATAAGTACTGTCCAACTAGTGCCAACAGTAGTCTAGCACTTTCACCTTTTATCATACTCGACAGAAACTTTGAACGGTGTCTGGAAGCAGAATTGCCTCTAATAGAATAGCATGTCCAAGACTGACCTTCGCAGAACTTCATATCAACGAACCCTAGTAGTACTTCATCTCAAAGATCGAAATAGTATCATCATCATAAAAGTGAGAGATTATCGAATGGTATCACTGTCAGAAACGGAAAGAACCCATCTCCTTTCCTGCTCCTCAGAAGAACCATCAGTTCCATGAAGGCAGTTTGATGATAACTAAATCTGACATCTCGGAAACTGTATTGCTCTGGTAGCTCATGTGAATAGGAGTAAACAACATCATAGTTTATTTAACAAGTTACTTGCTACCTTATCAGCTATTCCAATCACTTCCTGACGTCCATTCTGAAAGCGCTGTTTTATTGGCTCGCATCACTGCAGACAAGTGTCTATGAAGTCAAATTTTCAATTATTTGATTTATCATGGCTTTTAGAGGAATCGTCGCTAATATTCCGTCTTACTTTGGGATTTATTTATCGACAGTACCAAACCAGCAACCTGTCTTAACCTTGATGACTATTCCGTCTGTCCACTTGTCATACTACTTATATACAAAGGCCTTCCTGTATTTGACTGTGAATTAAAATCTCAAAAACTTGAATAATTCAAGTATTTACAAGTAGATGAGATTTCGATATATCAAAGTAGTGTATGTGTGGTGAATCGCAGACAACAGTGTATCGCGGGAAGATGTCCAACGAGCATGTGCATTTGTGCTTCAATAAATAATAATGTGCTGATTCAAGTTTACCGTGTTCTTGGTCGTGATACAAATTCGGGATCATCCCGCTATTAGAAGAAGAATGTTGAGTGCTTGTGTGTTGCTCCAGACCATAATATAGGTAACAGACTAATAATGACAGCCTGCGAGTAATAAAATTATTTGTCCAGTAATCTCTCATCTGAATCTGAAGTCAGTAGAAACATTCTTGTATTTAGTCAAGAAAATAAGTAGATTAATTCATGTCGGTTGGTGGTTAGATGACATTGTGTTATCTGTCCTTGGTGATAAACATTAATTAAATCAATTTTAACCACTCAACCGTGGCGGCCGTATTGCTTAATTTAAGACGAAGTTCCGATAGCCTATTCCAGCGGGCAATCTAATAAATAGTGAAAAGCATTCTGTGACGGGAACAAAAAATAAACTGACAACTTATTATGTAAACTAATTATTTGCTACATGTAAATCGGAAATTCCGCATGGCTTACGTCCGTCACAGGACTTGTTTAAAAATTTTGTGCAGTCGAGGCTCAACCTTCAGAGCGATAACTTCCGTGTATTCACGAGGCAGTGACTTGTGTGGATAAGTGCTCACGTATACCCGGTTGACTCTTCCCGTTACTGCGCAACAGTCTCTCAGGACTCTAACTGTGTGTTTCACTACAGCCACCGAAATAGTAATAGAAGCAGCAAATAACATCTAATACAGCTCAGCCCCAGCCCTCAACCGCCATGTACGGCGATGAATATGGTGAAGGCGGTCAATACCTGATGCAGCCAACGATGCACCGCCAGCCAAATGGCGGAATAAACACGCTTCCAGCGGTCGAAGAAAACAACACAGGCAGTTAGGTACAGCAATATCTGCACAGCGCAGATGATGAACCGACAGAATCCATGGACGCTATAATTGTAACGTCTAATACATCGATTACAACACCGCCAGCTGACAACAGTGCACTAGATCAACGAGATGCACCGTTATTAAAAGAAGAGGAAATGTCAACATACGCACCCCAGAAACGCCCATGCATCCCGGTATACGGCAACGGCAGCGGAGGTGAAAGCATGAAGGTTCCCAGAATAACACGACAAGACACATCATCGGCAGACATCAATATGGAGACAACACCGCCGGAAAGTGTGCAGCGCCAACAGACAGCAAGGACAAGCGAAAACATCGGCTGGCAGGTAAACAGTGCAGTGCCAGCCTATTATGAAAGCTACGACTTTGGCCCTTACTATGTATTCATAGAAAGCATAGATAGAAACATAGGTAGGATCCACCCCATGGCCATTGGGTGCCTCCTATATTCCCTCAGTCACGAAATAAGCAACAATATCATACAGATAGCTTCAGCGGGTCGAAACCGGGTCAAAATAGAGATGAGATCGGTCGTATCGGCCAACAGCCTTGTCCAGAGCACCATCTGGCAGCATAATGGCCTACTGGCCCACATTCCTCTCTCCTGCATCTCACAGCAAGGGGTTATTAGAAACGTAATGACTGAGCTAACGGAACAGGAGATAAAAACTGTGATAAGGTGCGAATATCGCGTGGTAAAAGTTAAAAGGTTTAGAAAAAAAAATTAAAGAAGATGGCCAATGCAAAAGAAATTCCACTCCCCGTATGTACTGATGTTTAATGCACAAAGGCGTCCGAATTACGTGTACATACACGTAGTGCGGTGCCCAGTAGAACAGTATGTCAAACCAGTAATGCAATGCTTTAACTGTCTCCGCTATGGACACCCTAGCAACCAGTGTAGAAGTAAAAAACGTTGCACCTTCTGTGCAGGCCCGCATGACGGAAAAGAATGCGATAAACAAAACACCCCAGTATGCGTCCACTGCAATGGTGGACACCCATCTTTTGATAGATATTGACCGGAATATATCAGACAAAAGAAGATATAAGCAGGTAATGGCCCAAGAAAATGTAGGGTACAAGCAAGCTTCAGAGAAAACTAACACCGCATCGTATGCCAGCATCGCGGCAAGATTAGAAAGAACCAACAGGCAACTTCAAAAAAATGACAACTTCTCAAACAAATTATGAGCAAAGAAACTACAATACGGGCAACACAATTATCAGCAGACGCTTCCCCTGTCAGTCCTGGCACAACCACCTCAACAGGATCCACTTCCTCAGCCTATAATTATGCAGTCAAACATCCCAATGAACCTGAGAATTTCCAACTAAACCCCGGATCCAGGGACCAGGTGCCCACTCTTAACATCGGAAGTCACAGAATAACTGACAAAAGCACATGTAGTGGGGGAGAAACCTCGTATAAAGACTACTGGATCCCATCTAATAGGAATATTGAACCCATTGGCCACAATCCATACCCTCCTCTCCCTGGCAATAACCTACAGGACCCTGTAATAACAGAATACTATGCGAACAAGATGTTTGAAATAATAATGTGCATTCTAAATCAGTTTGCAGGAAATAATTTGCTCAATCCAACGCAATACGCCCCAAGCGTAAAACAACTTCTGCTACGATCGTTATCTCCGAACAGATGGGAAAATGGCGGCACCTTTTAGAAACACGAGAGCAACACTGCAGGACGACACAATTCTTCAGTGGAATGCGAGATCTATCCGGGCTAATAAGGAGAGCTTGCTACAGTATGCTTCAAAGAATAACATAGCCGTATTGGCTGTAAGCGAAACTTGGCTGAAACCAGACGAACGATTCCACCTCAAAGGATATAATGCCATCAGATCCGACAGAACAGACGGTTACGGGGGATTCTGCCATCTTAATTATAAGCGCCATTTATTACGAACAACTCCAACCCTACACTGGAAACACAGACTTCAACATATGTGCCACCAGGGTACGTCTTACCAACAAATTAATAACCATTGTGTCAGTATATAGAGCGAATAAGAAGACAAACAAGGAATTCATCACGAATATCCTCAGACAATTGCCAAAACCGGTCATCTTGTTGGGAGATCTCAATGCACATAATACAGTATGGGGATGCCAAAGCACGGACAAACTGGGGAACATAATTGCGGAAATCTTAGAGGAAGAAGATATGGTGGTGCTGAACAACGGTAATCCAACCAGAATTAATGCGCCAGGGCAAGCACCATCAGCAGTAGACATCTCCTGCGTATCGTCGAACATAGCTATAGACAATACCTGGGAAGTAGTAGACGACACTCTGGGATCAGACCACCTTCCTATCCTACTGCGTCTCCAGACTGACTCCCCAGCCAGGCGGTTGATATACCTTCCCTATAGATCTCCCTATAGATGTAAAATACACCAGGCGAACTGGAATAAATTCCAAACAACTATGGAACGGCTGACAGCTTCCTGGAAGTGCAGCGGTAACGCCGCACTGGATTATAAATCCATGACCAACGACATAACCCAAGCTGCCATATCTTCTATTCCTGCTCGGAAACCAGTACAGATTATGAAGAACAAAAGCACTCCTTCGTGGGATAAAGAATGCAACGAAGCCGTCCAAAGACTCAGAGAGACACTACAGGCATACAAAAGCTGTCCCACGATCGAAAACTATCTGGAACACCGTAGAGCTCAGGCAAGAGTGAAAAAGATGGCCAAGAATAAAAAGAGAGAAAAATGGAGAGAGTTTTGTGGAACCTTTAATAAAGAAACGCCCATTATCCGATATATGGCAAAATGTCAGAAAATTGAAGTACTCATCCACTCAGGCAGAAGCAAAATCACCCCTAACAACCGACTTATTAGAGAACATCCTTGAAAGGCTAACCCCACCGTGGGTAGAGACAATCTCACAGAATCAAGGGCAACTGAATCACACTTCCTCCTGCAACCCTTCCAGCTGAACGAATTCAATATTGCATTAAAGCAAGGGACGGACTCATCACCAGGACCCGATAACATCCACTACGGCATGCTTAAAAAATCTGCCAGATTCCGCAAAAACTGAAGCTATTGCGAAATACTTAACAGGATATGGTCGGAAAGGCTACAAATAAAAGAGATGAAGACTGCGGGTAGTTCCCGTGAAAAAAACCTGGAAAAGTAGGTAACAACGCAGAATCCTATAGACCCATGAATCTACTTCCATGCACCTACAAAGTACTGGAACATATGATAAAGCGGAGGCTGGAATGGTGGCTGGAACACCACGAATTAATTCCGGAAACGTAGTACGGCTTTAGAAGAGGTAAAGGCACCATAGACACCTTAGCACACCTTACTTCCGAAATTCACTCCTGCTTACCAAGAACAAATATATGATGGCCGTGTACACTGATATAAATAGCGCATATGACCATGTCTGTGTACCGATCTAGGCAAAAAACTTCGCCATCTAGGGATTACCGGACACATTTATAGGAAACCTAAGCGCACTACTTTCGGACCGATGGTTGGAAATAACGCAACGAGGAACTACTGTTGCGAGCAGAAAAACTAATCGTGGCCTGCCACAGGGCTCTGTTCTGGCCCCCTTGTTATTTAACTTGTATACGCATGATCTTCATTACTCCATGAATAGTAAAATCGTCATTCTCCAATATGCCGACGATATATGCATATTTATCGTTGGAAAAACATGGGAAGAATGTCCTTATGGTACTATCCGCCGAAATGGACAAATTCAATCAATGGCTATTCAGCAACGGGCTAGACATATCACCAGCGAAATCGGCAGTATCGATTTACAGCCGACATAGAACGCCCGCGATGTCTAACATAAAATTAGGACCCTTTATCATCCCAGTTAAAAACGCTGTGAAATATCTGGGTGTTTGGATCGATAACAGACTCAAGTGGGGTACTCACATAAAAAATACGATCAAGAAATGCGACAAGGACGATCAACCTCATCCGCGCAATAGCCAACATAAAGTGGGGAGGGGATACCTCAATATTATTAAGGCTGTATAAATCTCTGGTGAGACCACATATTGATTACGCCTGTATATGTTACGGTTCTGCAACTAACACTGTGCTTAAAGAACTGGACAAAGGCCAATATAAAGCTCTATGCACTTGTATTGGCGCTATGAAATCAACACCTACCAACGCGCTTCTAGTGGAAGCACACGAACCTCCCCTAGAGATCCGCAGAAGTTTCTTAACCACAAAATTCCTGCTCAAGCATAGCCAGTACCCCGGGACCAGACTGCTCAACTCTATACACAATCTCTCAATGCAATGCCTAACTGACAATTACTGGAGTAAGAAAAAAATGCCTCCCATTGCGGCGGAGTACCTAGAAATATATAAGATACGAGCCAGCATATGTCAAAGCAGGAAAATGCTTAACTTCGAGACGCCGTATTGGGAAACTGTCACGAAGCTGGAAGTAGACACAAACGCGGAAGATAACACCCAGCTGGAAAACTACAGAGCAAATGTGTATCAGTACCTATACAACCGATCCCACATGGAACAGATATTCACGGATGGCTCCAAGTTTCCAGATGCCACTGGATGCGCCTACTGTATACCAAGATCTGGAGACAAGGGTATATTTCGGTTACCAACAGAATATACTATTATGAGTGCAGAGCTGATGGGAATCTTGGAAGCACTAAAATACGCAAAGACCTCCCCTTATAGCAACCATGTAATCTTATCAAATTCAAAGTCAGCATTGCTTTTAATTTAAAAAAACCAACATAGGAAAGTGCACAATGACTCACGAATATATGACATTGTGAATGCAGTTCACGAATTAAAACTAGCAAGTAAGACTGTAGAGTTTAAATTATCAAAGCACACTGTAGTCTTCCAGGCAACGAGAGGGCGGACCGATACGCCAAACAAGCCGCACACAGCGGTGCGATATGGAACAGTACGATCCCCCTACCCGACACTATTCGACAGATCAAAAGAACCATGACAGCCAAGTGGGACAAGGCGTGGAAGAGCTCACTCTCGATAAAAGGCCTACATTACGGTCGCATCCACCCGGAAATACCCCCTATCCAGTGTTATGAGATATATAAGTGCTCCCGCAACTTCACTATAAGTATCACGAGACTGAAATTCAACCACGGCTGCTACAAACAACACCTCCATAGAATCCACCTCACTGACTCCCCTAATTGCCAGTGTGGGGAAATAGAGGATACAAACCACTTGCTGTTTGGGTGCCGCCGAAACAAAGTAGAGACAGACCTTCTACTATACTCTCTCAAGAAGAAAGGAATCCCTCTCCCAACATGTGCTGCTACCCTCTTGTCATTATTGTAATAATATTGTAAATATCCTGCGAAATGAAAATGAATGGTAGTGTGATGTGAACATATGGGTGACTCAATCACAACAAATGTAAATAACTCGTTTTAAATGTATCAAACTTCTGGTAGCATATTATTGTAATTATTCAGAAAAATGAAAATCGCAAGTTGCTGGATATCAGCATTGGGGTGTCTCAGTTCATAGTCAAGTAAGAAGTTTTAATCGCAGTATATCACTATTGTTATACTATTGATGTTTTCCTCTCCTTTAAGGGACACAATTCAAACAAACTCAAATAATATGTTTTAACGGCATTATATCATTACTGTTATATTATGGACTTTGATTTGTTAAGTATATTGTATACTACTAATGTAATGTCATAGAGGCTATTCGGTAAAAGGAAGATGGGTAATAACATGGTATTATTATTATTGTTACATCGACGTTATTCGGTGAAATGTAAATGACCAGTTGGTATGTTAATGATGATATCCTGTAATATGAAAATGGCTGTATGGGCGCACACCTGGGTGCCAATAAAACAAAAAAAAATTGTGATGACTCTAGGGCTATACAAAGGGTATTTTAGAAAATTAATCTGAGTTTTATTGTAAAATTTATGAATTCTAAGCGTGGTGAAATATTAGGATTTATCCGTAAGGGAAAAAGATTGCGACATGGTCGTCCGCGGCAGAAAAGAACGCCTGGGGGTTGTATCAGAAGAAGCATCAGTTTGGTGAATTCTATAAACAGCAGTGCAACCACCAAGCGTGGCTCTTTAATCACCAGTCATCTTCCGAAGAAGGAGTTCAGTCCAGAGCAAAGTTTTAATTTTGAGGCAGTGTTTGAGATTGTCGTGTCATCT